>JAVQJL010055743.1:0-107638 GCA_036024295.1 Nannoperca obscura
TAAAAGCTTCTTGGCAGATTTAATCAGAGTCAAAAGAGCTGAAATCTCCGAGGACACACTGACAGCAACACACACACACACACACACACACACACACACGCACACACACACAGTATCAGTACCACAGCTACATAGAAAAGAGATCCTTGTTTCCCCAGAGAGAGTGGAAAAAATGAGCACATGCAATTGGGGAAGGGGTGGGTAGAGGGAAAGAAAAAAAAGATAGACAACAGACTGGAAGGCAGGCCAGTGCATATGAGGAGAAATCAGACTCAATGATAGAACCAGATTTGCCCCCACTAACCACAATGAGGTCGACTTCCAACGAGATGGTTATTGTTTGTTTGTGTGTGTGTGTGTGTGTGTGTGTGTGTGTGTGTGTGTGTGTGTGTGTGCTGCCTCAAGGAGCTATTTAGTTACTCTCAAGTAAGTCTTTAGCTTTTATCCTACACTGAAAGGAATGCCTATTACCAATAAATATAAAGCTGGACTACCTGCCTGATGTTTAAATTGAGTACAACACAAAATACACTAACTGCAAAAAAGGCCTAGTATGTGCATGATGCATGTGTATGATTTAGCATTTAATAATGACAACTACCAAAATAGATTGATGGAACGGTTAATCATGTGATGAATAGGGCAGCAGAATCCCCAATTTCAGCAAGTAGCTAAGAAAATAGATGATTTAACAACAAAGAAAATAACCTTTAGCTGTAATGGCGTGACACCAATCTTCCATTACAGTGCACACAACACAACAATGAAGAGGGAAATGCTGACAGAGGATCATCATCTAAGTCACGCTCAGCGATGCACCGTAAACAAGTCAAAGGTATGGTATATACTGAATCAGTGGAGATGTCATTTAGTGGAAGAAGTGACCAAACTAGCAGGTTGGGGAACTTCTGTGTGTCAACGTTTCATCAGCAGGTCAGAAAGAGAAGCGCAGAGAAGCAACAACAGCAAGAGTTTCCTTCACATAATAAACAAGAGTCATTGCATTACAACGTTTTGTACTATTAATGACATCACCTTGAATTGTGCTACTAGCAGAGTTGAACTGGAAAATCCACAAATCAATGAATGAGATTATTATTTTATTAAGATTATTAATCCTTGTAGGGAAATTCTTCCTATGTCACATTTAAACAGGTGATAGGGATTCAGGGTCTTGTTTAAAGGCACATTCATTCTCCAGCATAAATGTTTGACAACAAGATGAACTGTTAACCTTTACGTGAACTAGGCCACAAGGTTTCATGGTTTACAACCATACTGGGTAAACTGTAGAACTTACAAGCCTCTTGATTTTTTTATTTTTATATATACATACTTCCCTCAATTTCAGGATAATCCAGCAGGATAACAATCTCAAACTTGTAGACGAGACAACCACTTTATTGTTTTTATGAGGAGAAAGTGAATATGTGTTTCACTTGTGAGTCTCAAAACAAAATGTTTTCAATATAAGGAAACGCTGGTAGCGGGCAGCAAGTGGTTTTGGACTTACATCTACAAATAATTCCAAAAAAGAAATGTGTTACCCTGTCTATGAAACAGCTCTTTCTGTAAATTCATAAAGAGTGAAATGTTCTATATATTAATAATACCCTCTTTGAAACTCTATGGGATGGAGCACGACCAGGGAAGACACAAAGTGTCTGTTGATGTTTACGAGTTGTGGACTTTTGACATCAGTCACTGAGTGCAAAGAGACCAAATATTAAACTTCAAATTAAGTTTATGGTAACTTGTCTAATTACAACCCCTATAAATTGGAAGTAAATGTATTATAAAAGGGCCCACATCTTTCATGTGATGTGAATGTAGACACCAAAACAAATTATAGCTGAGAGTGCACATCAGCTCCACCGTCATTGTTTAATTCTATATTCAGTGTGGAGTACAAGGCCAACACAGCAGGACTGTCAGTGTCCAAATACTTTGTGTCCGCACAGCATTTTAATACTGTATATCTAGAAGTACAAAGTCAAAGGCAACAGTTTTTTATGCTATAAAAAAAACATTTAGGACTAAAGGCACTTAAACCTAAACATGAGCCACACACATTGGTGCTTTGAGTTTGAGTAGTTTTGTAAAAGCAAATGAGATGTCTGCCTCAGTGACAGAAGAAGACAATGAGTGACTCACCTGACCGGCTGCCATAAAGCTAGAAGCATGTGACTCATCAACCAGTTCTGTAGATGTCAGTCTCGCAAAACCAAATACATGTCATAGCAATGTCAACTTTACGTAGCATTACTAAAATAGAGGAGTTAGTTGATACCACACAAAGAACTGTGAGAGTATGTCAGGTTTGGAGGGTTTCGGACTAACTTGATGCTGCCCTGTTGGTGCTGTCAAGCAAAACCAGAAGTGTTTGACACATTGCCACTATTGAATCTATATTCCGTATATATATATATATACAGAAATATAGAGAATAATGAGGGAAGAAACTACACCCCGTGCTTGCTCCCACACGTGATTGTAACACCTTTCAATTAAAGAATGTACAGTTTGAGGGTAGTCGCTGGGCCAGTCGGTGGCCTGGCAAATTAGAGCTGAACAAACATGCCCCACATGATTATAATGAACCTGAACAAGCATGGTCAGACTTGGCCAGGCCGCGCTGGCACCTGAATCTAATAACCTGCGGTGTGTGTAATCTGTTGCATCATAGAACTGCTCTTTATGATAGCTAAAAAAACAATCCCTGCACATAGAAAATTACAGTGATCATGGAAAAGGGCTGTTTCTGACTGTGATAGTCTGGAGGAAATTAGTTTTTCTAGCTTCATCTACAAAAAGTAGAAAGCACTTGGAAAGTACATACTGTACCTCTGTCAATCCTGTACACTTGAAACTAGTTTAAAAATGTTTTGTCTTTATCTGGATCCAGACCTCCATCCAAATAAACACACTGTCTAAATCTTGTGATTGTTAGGGCTTTGTACACTATTTCAGTGTCACACCAAAGACCACTGAGTTTTGGCCATTTAAAAGCATAACATTGCTTTAGTGCTTGAGTGGAATTTATGTGCACATGTTGTCAAAACTGCCTCACAACTGCACAGAGCTTTTAAGAACAACTGCAATTTATGTTAAATTGTCCATGCCTACAAGAATTTGGCAACCAGTTATAGAAAAATGCTATGGAATATCAAAAAACAACTAAAGAACCTTTTTTGTTTTTGGTCAACCATATGCCATGACAAAACAGCTAGGATTTGTAGTAGGCGTTGTTATAAAGTGTTTTGTTAAAAGGTTATAATGGCTGAATGAGTGATGGTGCGAGTGGTCTATAGAAATATGAATCGACACATATAGTATGACCAAACAAACCAACATAACATTTGAGCCCAATCTTGATTTTCTTTTTGTTTCCCAGTTTTGACTGACAGAATTCAAGCAAACAAAACATCATAATTCTCACATAACTTTCCTTAATCCACTTTCCTTAAACACGCCTCAACAGCACACAAGTGTGCGCGCACACACTAATAACCTGAACAAAGCAGCCTTTAATGAATTTCAGTGGAGACTGAAATAATCAAAGCGTTCCTTTCTTTCACTAACCAAGGTTAATGTCACCCCCCCACCCCCCACCCCCCACAAACACACACACACACACACACACACACACACACACTGGTTATGTCAACAGACAATACATCTAACACCTACAGGCGAAAAAAAGCATGAAAATACGCATTTAACTGCCCTTCTGTCTCACTCACTTTCTCCTACACACACACACACACACACACACACACACACACATTAGGTGAAAGTAGGACAGGAAAGAAAAGTGAGTGAGATTTGTAGAAGGAGACCAGAGCTGTGGTTGCTGGTTCAAGGTCGGTGTTGTGATACATTTACTCAAGTGATACTGTTAGAATTTCACTTGTTGCATCGAAGTGACCTTGGACCCAATCAATGCAATCTGTTAATAACTGCCTATTAGATGTTCAGACTGACAGTACACATGGACACAAACTTCAGTCTAACAGTTGTGGAGTGATAACCTTTTCTGATTTTCTGTCCTTCCCTCCCGAGTATCACTGAGACACTTTGGCACAGTGTCAAACCGGCTATACCAGCATGGAATGAATCCTTCCACTGTGTGTGTAACTGTGTGTGTGTGTGTGTGTGTGTGTGTGTGTGTGTGTGTGTCAGTGTGTCTTCTCTCCACATGCATTAAGAGTGGTGTTCATTTCTGCCCTGCTCACAGTTCATAAAGCCTTGGTTAAGGCCGAGAAAACAGCCTCAGAGCAAGGAGCACCAAGCAGGACAGCATGATGTGGCGTGTTTGAGGGCGGGACCGAAAGAGAGAGAGAGAAAGAGAGAGGGAGGGCAGGTGACAAGTGACAAGAGACCAAGGGCAAGTAATGAGCCAAACTATTATCACCCAGTGCTGATTTAGCAAATCTGTGCCAAACATCAGTGTTTATCATTGTCTGCCTGTGTGTGTCGTTATGCAACAGCAGTATTGTACATCATAATAAAAGAGTTACAGTGGAGGAGAATGCAGTTTTGGTGATACTGGTTGTTATAGATTGTTTAATACTATTACCAAAATGTTACCCAAGTTTGGTATTAAAGCCAAAATGCTACTTTTTTTTTTTTTTTTTTTTTACATATTACTGTTGACTCATCACAAACAGCAGTACAACTTTGCCTAATAAAAAGGTAAAGTATTCACAAAATTATGATTTAAATCTGTAAATATCTCATTAAAATAGATAAACTAATCATTCAGTATTTGACAGTTTAATACTGCACAATGGACATAGTTTGGCTGGTACTTAAAACATATAGTGGTTTGGAGCATCCCAGTAGCTCACCTGGTTGGATGAATTTTTACCGTGGCAGCACGAGTTCAAGTCTGGCCCGTGCCCTTTGCTGCATGTCGTCCCCTCACTTTCTCCCCTGACTTTCCTGTCTCTTTCTACTGTCATGTCAAATAAAGTGAAATGCCCCAAAAAAATACAGACAGAAAAAGCTAGCTGATGGTTTATCCTGTCTCAAAATAAATGATCAGTTATTCATATACACACAAATACAATCTAATGTCACTCATTGTCTGAATTATACGAGTTGGTGATGCGTTTATGCGTGTGTTGTAGCCTATCGTGGGATCAGTGCTGCATGGGCAACTCCTCACTGAGCAGATGTCCCAACTGTGTTCTCAAGGCAGCTCATGAAGCCACAAGCCAATATTGACACACCAGTAACTGCAGGCAGATAGGGTTACCTGCGCTCACAAAGCTGCACTGCCTCCAGAAGATAACACCAGGAAGGATACAGAGTCTTGCGACAAGCGCAGAATTGTGTTGCTGTGTGTGACACAAGACTTTCGCAAGACACTGGGAGGAATATTTCAAAATAGGATAATGTGTTTAGTGTTCCTGGGGAGCTATAGTGCGGATTTAAAAGGCTGGTTGTCTACAGCCACACGGTGATCTTCACAGAGACACTTATTTAGTCATCCTACTACACACGACACAAATAAATCGTTCTTATTGTGTTAACATGCTGCCCGCCTCTCAATCATTGTACAATATGTCCGAAATTGCAGTTGCTAAAATAACCTAAGCGCAATGAGCCTCAGTTGAGCAACGCAAACCGGTTCCAGAACAAGTTAGACCACAATGAGCAGCCATGTGCTGTCGTTCATCATCATCGTCATCTGTATTGTCTTGGTGATGACTTTGACACGGGCAGCTTTCTGTTAAACCATACCAGAAACTAAAGGATCAAACCTGGGATTTAAGTAAAGACGACTAAAACCCAGCTTCAAGAAATGAGGGTTATATTCACATTGTGTCACTGTGTGTACAGAGAATCATTATGATGTGAATTAGATAACCAATAGTAACTCAGTTTATACACACTTATTATTGTCACTGCTCCTTTTTTGGGGCAATTTATCTGTAGGCTCACTAAGAGGAGCCTTCAACTGCAAATAAACAAAAATGTAACATGTATACATGCGTGTTAGCTTGCTCACATTAATTATTAAATGCTTTAATCACTTAATTTAAACCGCCTCAACAAGGGACATGTGATGCATTAAATGAATGTGTTTCATATAGAAGGCTCGTGCCCTTATAACCTATATTATAAATTGGATAAAGGGCTTAGGTTAGGTTAAATTAATGTTTTCTTAGTTTGTGTTTATCGTGGTGGTCGTTAGCACAACAATGATTACCCTCTTTATATTTTGCACTAAGTTAGTCACAGCTTCATCACTGAGCACTCACCCTCTCTTCCCGGTGTTGAAGCGTGCTGATTGTTGCTCCCCCTGCAGCTATCAGTGGAGACAAGTGGAGTTCTGTAACATTTAAACATAATTTACGTGACTACTGTACCAACTTACTAACTGTAACGCGGCGAGAGGGAGACATTCCGCGACAACACCTCCCATTCCCACCGCCACAGTCCTATCAGCTACTACTAGTGTTAAATAACGTTACAAGCTACTGACATCAACCGAGGTTTGCAGTCGAGCTTTGCGTCTCTGTGAGAAAAAAAAAAAAACTCCCACCAAAGTCGGGTCAAAGCAGAGACCGGCGACTTTTGACACCCAGTAATTCCCTTCAAGCCAGCCGAGCAGTCGGTCAAACGACGCGAACAAGTTCAACGGCTTCACACCAAACTGTGACTTACCTCCTCCGCTGAAGCCGGGAAGCGTTTAAATTGGACCGGGTTTGGTTCTCTCAACAGCGGGGTTTCCGGAGGTTCGACTTCAAAATCTTCAATGTTGTGTTTAAGGAAGTGTTAAACGCTCCGCTAGGTCTCACAGCCTGGCCTGGCTTTGTACTGCGGCTGTACGGCAGCGCGCGGAGCACAGAGGAGTGAATGTGTGACGTCGACCAGGTGAATTCCCGGAGTCACACACAGAAGTGAGAGTACATGGCTGTGGAGTACACACACTAGTCCCAAAGTCCTAAAAATAGAATAGGTGACGATTGATACATGGTATGTTAATTGTTTTAATTTCCTTGACTGGCACGACGCTGGAAACCCGATATTTTACACTGGATACTGGCTTCTATCACGAGCAACACTGGACTGTACCGTGTACCCAGGGTTCAGTTTGTCTTGTAACACCTTGCCTTGAACCTGACACTGTTTCAGACAACATATTGGTGTTGAAAGGCGAGCATGAAGTGAATGTGAAGCTCTGCATTTGCACATTGAGAGTGTAAATGTCACCATACCCCCCTTCCAGTGAAATGTGTGAATTTGGCACGGGAACGAGTGCAATGTGTATGCTCTGTCGGGTCTATCTCTCTTTCCATTTCCCTCTGTTACACACATGAGTTCAGAGAGAATACAGTTTGTGGGCTGATCCAAACAGCCATGCATTTCCATACCGGTCCTGCCCACAGCACCTCCACATTCTCACTCCTACAACAAGCACAGAGATGTACCTGGTGCTGAGTCATCAATCCCCACCCACCAAAACTGTGTGACTATACGGCAGAATGGAATATGACCGGTATATTTTAGCAGCCTGTTTCAGATCCTAATGGGATATTTATAGGGCATAACAATGGTGTATAGAATAGGTGTGCAGGGTTGAATGCTGACAGAGGTTACTGAGCAAGACCATGGAGTTACCCATCACGTCATCGCCTCCACAAATATGTGGAGCATGAGACAACAACTCAAGGACAAAAGATTTTACAACCAAATATCTTTCCAGCACTGATAAAGCTTTGGCAGCTGGGCATACATTTGCATTCAAGCATATATTTCAAATGGTCATTTCAAGATCACTCAAAACTATAATTTGTGGTTGTGACAAAGAGTAGTGTTACACCCCAACTCCAAAGATTAACCATGTTAGCCCGTAGTACAGCATTTAATACACAAACAGCCAAAAACAATTTAAATCCCATGACATGAGTTTCTCTGTTACTTTCTTGGCAAACTGTCTATCTTCATCGATAGCCTCATGCTGCACCAGCAGTTGTAAATACAAATTCCACCCAATAAAACAATAACAGACTTTTGATCAGTCCCTTGTACTCGCCCATCCCATAAAATAAACCTGCCTCTGGCTTTGCCAACTGATATCCAGTTGATTTTCACTTGAGTGACCCCTC
Organism: Nannoperca obscura; assembly: GCA_036024295.1. NCBI lineage: Eukaryota > Metazoa > Chordata > Actinopteri > Centrarchiformes > Percichthyidae > Nannoperca > Nannoperca obscura. Next base: position 8,121 of record JAVQJL010055743.1, read on the forward strand.
CCTGTGTTTTGTCTCGCCCAGCATTCTGGTTTAACAGGAAATACATCAAATTGGGGAAGCAGGTTTTTCTCCACAACACGCACAAGCAGAAAAGATTTTCTCACCATTACCGCCTTTTGAGGGACAAAATGTAGGACAGAAGGGTGCTTAGCTTTCTGGTGTCTCAAGCTATCTAATGGTAACAAAGTTGTATATTTGTATATTCTGTATATTTGGTATCATACATATCATTCTGTACATTAACCATAGTTTTATCATAGTTATATTTATTCCTTGCACTCTGCTCTTACTGCACTTTATTCTTGCACATTGTTTGTCTACTGCATGTATGTATATTGAGAGTGAGATAAATACCGGAGTCAAATTCCTAGTATGTACACATACCTGGCCAATAAAGCTGATTCTGATTTCTTCTTTTTTATGTTTTATTTTCTAAAACATTCAGTAGCTCCAATGTCCTATGATTTGTTCTCTTACATTCTAAATTCAGCATGTTCATGCATTAACCTTGGGCCTTTAATATCTGCATCGTTTTTAGCCTTAATATGTCTTCAGGGCCTAAGATTGTAATAAATGTGTGCCTCGTTATGCATACAAGTGCCTTTCTCTGTTTGCTGTGTTTTGTCTTTTCCATCCACTGGAACCGGAACCAGATCTTCACCTGCCACTCATGCCGCTGGTCCCGCATGAGGTACATCATTAACAGGAACTCCTTCTTCAAATTATGGGTCTGGTATTTGGTGTAGAGCAAACCCATAGACAACGGCTAAGAGTTACTAAATGTTTTAGAATAAAAGTAAAAATATATAAAAACAGCTCTTTTTTATTTAGAGATATAGCTAACAGTGGGTATATTTGCTTTAAGAAGTGCGCACAAATAAATCAAAATGTGGGAATTAATTGTATTTTGAAATATATATTTTCTCTCTTTATGGCTAGTCCGGGGCTCCATACTCTTCAGGATAAGTAGAAAAAAAGACCAGAGAATCTGAGGAACTGCCAAGTCAAAATTGCCTCAGATTACTTCCTAGTTCAGATAGTTCTTTATTGAATCTTAATATTTTGGTAGATGCCTACGGTTTTTGGATCAATGTAGCAGAGTTTCTAGTGTGAAGAAAGCTGCATACAAACGAGTTTAGTTAAAGTCAGATTTTATATTAATTAGGAGCACTGAAGATAAAGAACGGGATACATGGTCAAATGTGAGGTATGCCCTTACATTTGACCATATATCTCGTTCTTAATTTTCAGTGCTGCTGGGTACAAAAAACTACTTCAGTAAAACTGTGTGGCACTTAACTTGAGGTCTAAACTGGGTCCATTATTAGTGAGTAAAAGACTTAAGTGGCAGAGGATATATTTCAGGCTTAAATGGACCCGAAAAGTATCAAATGTCTCCTTGAATCTACACTCAAGATGGATCGCAGTTATTCCTGTTTTCTTTCTTTTAAACAGGCTATCAGGACAACGCGGCTTTGTAGCCTGTTTTCCTAATTAAAATTGAGAGACCAATGACAATGAGCAAAGGAAGATAAAAAGCCCTCCACGCACAATATGCTTTTTGACACCAACCTCTCAGCACCTGACATTGTGTGCTCCACAGACAAAGGTTACGTGGCAGTGATTGCTTAATGAAAAGTAGAGCAATTATAGTGTACATAGTGTAACATATATCTTGTTAATTGGAATCACAGATTGTATTCGGTTCAAAACAAAATTTAATTCAAAGACTTTTGTCGTACGCACTCTTGTTTTAAACCAAACCGAGATTATCAGAGTGAAAAACGAAGAAAGTAGCTTTTGGACTGTCTGGTTGCCCTCGCTAATTAGGAGCTTTGTAGATAGATCCACGCTCCACTGAGGAGTAACCAGTGTTCACACACGCACAAAGTAAATCCCATACTTGCACACACACATATACACACACGTAACATGCTTTCCTATATTGTTTACAAATCCCTCTGAGAATAAACGTTGCAGCAGAACAATATCTGAACGCAGCAAAGACAAACATGGGTCCTCGGGGTCTGATTGTTAGAACAAGAGTTCTTCCAGTCAAGACATGAGAGCTACTTGCACATTCTGCTCTCGTCTCTGGCTTTGCACTGACCACAACTCTGTTCCCCGATTCTGAGGGAAAGGTCTACATCTTTCCATGCTCTGCAGAATCTGACAATTCAGCCAAGACACCATAACACAAATGTCTCCTGGACTTGCCCTTGTCTGAACCAACCCAAAACTTCAAGAGTCACGGCAAATTTAGACCTGAAAATGTTGGCCACAAGTCCAAATTTAATCAAGGGTATTTGGATGTAAGATTGACACATTTTTCTCTTTTTCTGAAGGGCCCCCTGAAGACAGAAAAGAAGAAAAAGAGCATGTGATTGGTCAAACTGACTGAAATAAGGTGACCCACGAAGACTTCAAAAAGTTAAAGAAGTAAACAGGCATTTAAACACTTTCTTCTTGCAATTGTTAGTATTTTAAACTAATCCAATAAAATCTTGTAGCTATTCATAAATTAGTCTCAAGTACAACTTCAAGTGGAGTATTGCATTACTAATCTTCTGCAGAGTGCAGTACAGAAGCCCTAGTATTGTAAGTGGGGATTTTCCATTCATTCATTTAAATTGTTACATTACGTCAATTTAAATAATTACAATTGTAAATTATTACAGGCCTGTGTTTTTAGTTTTTTAAATGACTTTCATTAAGACTAAGAGCACAAAGTGCAGTTTGAGTGTGTATCATCCTCCTATAACAAAAGGCATGACATCACTTCCTGTTCACAACCCGAGCTCTGTTGTTGAGCTTGCATGTTAGATAACCCTAAATCTGATAGGTGCAATTGTGAAACTCTTCCAAGTAGGAAACTCTTATATACAAATCCCCACCACTATTTATTAAGGCAGTGGTTACCAACCTGGGGATCAGGACCCCCAAAAAAGGTTGCAAGATAAATTGGAGGGGTTGCAAGTGGACACTGCTTCATTTAAGTGGTCAAAAACCTTATTTATTTGATTCTTTTCTTTTACTTTCTCTTTCATCTTTGCAAAAATGAATAAGTATAAGAACACAATCCAGTTATTGTGTTTATAGTCTGCAGTGTGTTTTTTGCCTAGATGAATTAGCTGGATGACAAAGAAAACAGTATGGTAGTAATTTGGAGTCATTTAATAATACTAACACTAATTTTGGAAGCTGTCACCCCCATTTGTTGGTGGTTAGTTTGTAGTTTATATCTTGTGACTAAAACCAAAACACTGTAAGAGCAGTTTAATCAGATCAATATAGTTTTGTTCAGTTTAAATCAAGGTGTTGACAACTACGCTTCTAAGCAATTAAGCAGACCTAAAATTAACCATATCGTTTTTTAGCCTACATCCTAGAGGTAGAGTATGTTAAGCTGTCATTTACTACTTACCACCTTTCAGATGATCTTACACATTATTGCCATGCAGCTGTATCTACCATAAGTAGAAGTAACTCTTACCTGGTTTGGACCCTTCTGCTACGGAGCCGTTGTACACCTGGTTCTGAAACTCGGGTCTGTTGTCATTCATGTCGATCACATAGATGTACAGATCGATTGGATTCTCAACCTGGTTACCATTCATGTCTACTGCGTGGGCTCGCAGCTGTGAATGCACACAAAGAAAAAAGGGATCATTAACATTCATCACTGAATATGAGCCTGAATGAATATTCCAAATGTAGCTCAACTGACTACAGGCCACTGGCTTGATTGATATGAAACTCTGCAGACTGTCTGGACTGGAACAAAGTCAGCACACAGCTCAACTTTGACTTTGTTAATTGGCACCTTCATTCAACTGGCAAATGTTCTGCTTCCTGTCTGCCAACAGGGCATGAGTATCCTGTTGGTATCTTGGCACAGACCACAACAACACAGAAAGGGGCATAGTAGTGAAAAGTTCCAGACACATAAACAACACCTATTTTGTTGTTAGCACAGCCAGAGGCCTAAAAATATCAGAGAGGTGTTGCTACTCAAGCTGTGGCTTCTTTTTGTTCAGGGAGAATGTTTGGTTCAACAAAGCCAGCCATTTGGATGGATGTATCTGACTGATGAGCTGTTCCTTGACAATTCACAGTGTGGGAATAGACAGAGCAAAGAGGAAGAGAATGAAGAAAGAAAACGGCGCAGGGAGAAGGCAAAAGAGATGGGCGAGGAGGAGAGTGACTGAGCCATGTGCAAGTAAATGAGAGATGAAAACACAAAGAGGCAGTGTGGGGGTGTGGGGGCTTGAACAGGAAGGACTGACAAAAGCAATCATCATCTACAGTGGGATGTCTTAATCTCCACCGCCACCGTTACACACCCTCCACTCCCCACCAATCTCCACTGATGATATCCAGCTTAATGCAAAGCTTTGTAATAGCCCTGGAACCAAACCGGTGCTGTTCACTGTGACTTACTCTCACTCAATTGCCTAGGAATTCATATCCTCCAGAAATGTTATTCAATCACAGCTAGGCTTGGTAAAAGGAGAAGGGCTCTCATTCTGGCTAAAACTGACACACTGGCAGCAAAATATTTTGTCTGCCACAACACAGTTGAGGAGGATCTGCCTGCCAGCCTATTTACAGAAAGTCATGATGTATTGTGGGGTGACATGAAAGATTGAATGGCAGCACCTGCTTTTACCGAAACACAACTAATCATGTCGGCTTTTGTGCCTGCCTGTCAGGGATGTATCAAAACATACCCAAACACACGCCTGCTTGAGCATCCACACACGCATCCGAACACCAATTCAGACACATGTTTACACATATTAACAAGGACACTGACACAAGCGCACAAATACACACTGGAGAGACACACAGCCAATCAAAAGAGCCCTCTTTAGCCACTTAATGATCCTCAAGATGCTAGTTTTCCATTGGCTGAAGCACAGCAAACAAACATGGAGAGGAGACCCAACAAACAAACAAACCCAATCTGTTTTCTCAGCTGTGAACACTGCACGCTGAGGGATGTGTGACTGTGATATGTGTGACTGCCTCAGTGCGTGGGGGTGTGTGTGAATGTGTGATAATGATTGTGCATTTTTGTCTTTGTGTTAAACAGTCTTTGTGTCTGTATGCTTTGTCCTTTCTGCTGATGGATTTGTGTGTACATTCCTGCATATTTTCTTCTATATGTTTATATATCTCTATAGTCACTTCTCTGTGAGTGTCTTCCTGTGTGTGTGTGTGTGTGTGTGTGTGTTCACCGGAGTCTGTTTATGTGTGTCTGTGTTTGTGGGCTCAATGAAGGAATTGGAAATGTGATCTGAGGGCCCGGAGGAGTGTGTGTGCGCTGCACAGACTGCAAATGTATGTGTGTGAACTGACATCAGTATTCTGCAGGGTGAGCTTTAGTATCACTGGACCAACCACAGAGGAGAAATACAGTTTGTACTTGGCTCATTGGTCCCCTTACCCCCCATATAACTATACTTGCATGGTACCTCCAGCAATCCTTGACTATTTTGTATTGTATGTGGCATTTTTGTCTTTCTCTGCTAAAATACTACTGAATACTGTTGGTGCTTCTGTCAACTACCTATTTATGTATAACTATGAACACACTTCAAACAATTAGCTATTGCTTCTTGTCTCTCAACAAGACGTTTTTGGGTGTTAAATGTACAAACCTGCCAGACATGCTACATTGACTATTATTATTTTTTGTTAGCGTGGCTGTAGGGACGACAGTCTGTCAGTTGGATGGCCAGGAAATTCCTACATCTCAGTAATCTCACAGATATGTATAAAAAAATATGTATAAAGTGAATAAGTGGAACAAATTATAATTATATAATAATCTAAGACAAAGTATACTGTTGTAGACAAGTTACAACTTTGGTAGCAAGGTGGGTAGTATTAAAATAAATAAACTGTTGTAAATAGGTTGTGCAGTAATGTAGTAAATGTATATACAGTATATACAACGAGTGAGATGTGAATGAGAACATATTGTTGACAGACATACAGATAAACATATATACTGTGATGGATAAATAGCTTATAAACAGGAGGTAGGCAGGTGGAGCCAGTGCAGTAGAATATACAGTACCAGTAATTTTATTATAAATATGGCAGTAGTATAAAGTAGTAAAGTGTAAAGTAACATTCATGTATCAATACATGGGGTCTCTGATGGATCTGTTGGCCTTCTTCCTGCACAGCTGGGTGTAGAGGTTCTCCATGGATGGTAGCTGTGCCTGGTGATCACCACCCTCTGTAGAGCCTTACAGTTGAGGGCGGTGCAATTGCCATACAAGGCGGTGTCAGTGCCAGTCAGGGTAATCGCAGTGGAGCAACAAGTTGCAGAGCATCTCCGCCGTAGTCCAGTTGATGATGATGGGGGCGTGTCCTACTCCTTGTTATTTCCTGTAATCCACAATCAGCTACTTTGTTTTCCTGACATTGAGCAGAAGGTTGTCATCTTGGCACCAAAATGCCTTGGGTATAATTGACCTCTGCTGTGTCTCATCATCTTCGGTGATCAGGCCAATGACAGACAGAAAACTTTATTTTGCTGTGGTCGTGTGTGAACAGGGAGTAAAGGAGCTTAGCTTGCAGCCCTGAAGGGCCCTGTTGTTGACAGAGGGTGGAGAACGTGGTGGTGCCTATCTGCACAGCAGGGTCTGCCCGCCAGGGTATTCAGGATCCACATAAGCAGGTTGAGTCCCAGCTCTCTGAAATTGATGAAGAGCTTGGGGGGCACAATGGTATTGAATGCTGAACTTGTGGAGGTGGTTGGTTTCAATAACTATTGGATGGATTTCCATGAAATTTGGTAAAAATTTTCAAGTTTCCAAGAAGATGACTTTGATGATTTCTCCTTATACACTCAAATATCTCAGCATCATTGGATGTATTGGCACAACATTTTGCAGGATCATCATTGCCAGACAATATATCCTAATGACTATAATGAAACCCTGACCTTTCACCTAGTGTCGTCATCTGGTCCAATTTCAATCCATCCAGAATGTTGGTTTATGACCAAACACCTACAAAATGAATGATATTCCCATCAACCTCTGCAGCACTTGTAATGCTATATAGCAAATGTTAGCATGCTAAAATGCTCAAAAAAGATGGTGTACATGAATAACATTATACAGCTCACATCAGCATGGCAGCATTGTTATTGTGAGCATATTAGCAAACTGATGTTCTAATGTAGATCACAGCAACGCTGTAGAGGACTGTCCAATTGGCACTTAGTCTTGTTTTATAATATATATAAAATAATCAATATTATCATTATTTCCTGTATTTTACTATATTAAAGCTAACAAATATGAAAATAAAAAACACAGACATTCTCATATATTCTTAATTTTCTTTGTGCCCTACTGACTCACTGTAAATCTGTCTGACAAAACTGAAGCTCAGGCTAACACCCACTCTCCTCATCTCGGAGATCACTTCCCCCTAGTGCTAGTCTGTCAAAAACAGCAGCCTCGTCTCTCTTTTCACTTGAACCTAAAACTAACAAGCAAAGTTTGGCCTGCGAGAGCGCAGCAAGGCTGGCAACTTCCTGTCAAGTTGAAAGAAAGTAAGCAATGGACTAAATTTCCCCTGGGTCAAACGCTGCCTACATTCTCCAACACTAAATCATACATCACATCACAAGCAGCATGGGTCCACGTGAGTCTAAATAGGAGCCGCATTCAACTTGAAGTGCCCTCAACCTAACATGCTGTTTTCACTACAGGCAGTGTCAAATAAGAACTGTTTACTGAGTGTCTGTCCTTTCCCAGGGACCAGTAACCTAGCTCCTTTATTGATCCCAATTTGCTGGTTGAGCATAAGAGCAGGTACAGGGAGACAACAAACACATGCGAGAATGTCCAGAGCCTGAAAGTAGCAAGTAAGGTAACAAGAGGCTCATCTAAAACTAAATGGAACCGACACACATAGAGAAGTACGAGACAAACCAATCAAGAAGACAATCAGCTAGAGCTTTGCGTTTGTTTATAGTCATAGCACGTACTGTGTGTGCATTTGTGTTTATAACGTGTGCATACTGCTGACTGTGTGCGCTGACAGAAACACTGAGGAGATCCACTCTCCTTTATTCTATTCTTCCTCTGAGACAGCAGCATGCTTTTGAATTAGCTCTATCAGCAGCGCAGCCATCTATCATGCTGACAGGCACACGGGCATTGTGAGTCTGACATCACCGCTCACCTCGAGTGGAGGTGTTAGTCTTTGCTGATATAAATTGAAACCTGTAATGTGTGTATATGAACCAGTGGCCTAGCATTAACACAAGTCTCGTGTGGTCTGCATATTTAATTCATGCATTCTCGTAGCCGATTAACCTGAGATTCCAGGGGGGCCAGTCATGAACTCAAACCTCCAGTCTCTTGTGTGTGTGTGTGTGTGTGTGTGTGTGTGTGTGTGTGTGTGTGTGTGTGTGTGGTGGGAAATCCTATGGCCCATATGCAGGCTTACTGTACGGCTTACGTTCAACAATGTGTGGGGGTGGAAGAGTAAAACAGGGCAGCAGTACACAAAGGAAAAGTGGGAAACACATACACAAAGTGAGAAGAGATGGGAAAAGAGAGACCACCCATCATTTATCAGCATGTAGGCACACACACATTTGCAGGCACACAAACGTACGCACACACCTGCTAATTAGCTCGGATGGTATGAACAAAGACAACAGTTTTCCTGCACTCAACCTCGGTTCTGTCTCTTTCCTTCTGTTCTATCTATGCTGTGCTGCTCTGTGCAGCTAAACCTCAATCTAAATGACAGCTGAAGTGGCTGTGTGTTTTGCCAAGGCATTCATCATTTGCTGGCTTCTGCATCAATCAGAGCCTGGAGAGACTGGTGTGAAGGTACTGTACAGCAGAGTGGAATGCGCTCCGACCTTTTATTGTTGTTGTGTTTCAGCAGGCAACATTAGTGTGACAATGAAAGGTAGATGGGGCAGAGAAAAGGCAAGGCACATTTCCACAGGCATAATTGGGACATAATGAGACAGACGTAAATGGAGCTAAAGGGGAAACAGAAACAGACAAAACTCATTCTTTTCTTACATGGAAGGAGGCTCTCTCCTCTCTGTCCAGGGGTTGGGTGACAAACATGTTGCCACTGATGGGGTCAATGTTGTAGATCCCACTTGGGGGCTGATCAGCGCCTGCTCCTGTGATGCTGTAGCGGATGCCGACATCCTTGTCTTGATCTGAGCGGATCTGAGGACAAAACCAGAGAAACACGTTCAAAAGAGAGGAAAATCTAGGGTTTAGTTTTTTACGGCTTTTCCTGCACTTTCAACAGAAAGCACAACATGTTCAGAGAATAGTGACATAAATTGTCAAAAATGTATTGTGAAATAAAACCAAATGTTTCAGAGTACATGGGATGTTTGATAGATACATTGATGATAACCTTTCTACTGCAAGCTTTCTGTGGTACTTACACTTTGAACCTACTGCCTGAAGGTGAAAATAGAAAATTGAACAATGTGCAGAGTGGGAAATAGATCCACTGTCAGAAGATTTTGTCTGACCTGCTGAAAGTTTGGTTTTCTTTACCTTCATGGCTGGTTCCCCAGCGGACCTTGAACAAGTGGAAGAGGACCTTACTGCCAACTATGAATGTATTTCTGACAGCTACCTGCCTGAATGATGTGAAAACGATTCATGCCATTATTCTCAACTACGTCTGACTGGAGCTTAATATCTCAATGTGCCTGTTTCACCTTTAACACCTGGGTTGTTATTTCACACACAATTCAAAATGTGACATTTAAAGAATTATACATTTTACTTTGAACACGTTTCAGTATGAGCGCCTCCACTGCCACAGCAATAAAAATATCAATAGTTTTGCTCAGCACTTTGCTGGCTTAAAAAAAGACAAACGAGATGGGACTGTAGCGTCTCTTACTGTGGCATTGATTTTCAATGGGCTCTGAGAATTCTGTCTCACCACAAAATGCGACAACGTTAATGTGGCATTACTTAAATTGGTGGGTCTGAAAGTGTTACCATTACTAAATTGGCATTCTTAGCCTATCACCTCTGAACCCTCATTATACTTATTATGATTTCATTCATTTGACCACTGTATTCATATAGGTATTTAAAGGAATTGTTTGACATTTTGGGAAATACAGTTATTTGCTTTCTTTCCCAAAGTTAGATGAGATACCACTCCCATGCATGCACAGTAAATACAAAGTTACAGGCAGCAGCCAGTTAGCTTAGCTGAGTTACCAAAATCCACCTACCAGCACCTCTAAAGATCTTTTCTTTTTTACAGATTTAGCAAATTAGATATAATGTGTTAATTAGTGAGCTTTAAAGGTTTTGTAAAAAATCATACTACATAGTTTTGTGTTATTGTGTGTGTTTACGGTCATAGTAGCAAAACAGTATGGAAAGGCTCGGTCTACTGAGGAAAAACAGTAATTACAGAAATGTTGTTCAAATGGGACCCTCAATTTAAATTAACTCTTGTCCAAATCATTTAAATTGTGTTATTTTCATCATCTACAGAAATGCAAGATGGAGACATTTCTATAACACTCACATCATCACACACCACCACTAATGAATTCAGTCAGTAATTAAACGGGAACCCTGCTTACTATATATTTAAGAAATGGTTAAACACATGAACCAGGAAAGTCTGACAAATAAAGATGATTTTGCAAAGCAGAATTTTGTTATTTCATATTTCTTAAATTGTCTCCCAACCGCAGTGATTTATCTTGCATCGCCCAGGTTGGGAATCACTGTCTCAAACAAACTACATTACAACCAAGAACACATACTGTAGCTGTAATCTGATTACTGTGTTCTTGTTTAGTAATTTTACAGATTTACAGGAATCATTTAATCAAATTACAGTGGCCGATGACTCTGTTAACAGGATTTATGGTTCCTGGACCAGTTTGATCTATCTTTAAGTGCTAAAGATCTTCATATCATCTTTTCACCCTCCATTTTTTATATATTTTTATTGGGACTGAGAAATCACTATGGTTACAAGTCAGAGGGAATAATCACAGAGTCAAATGGAGAAAAAGGAGGGCTTGGCTCCTTTTTTCTCTCTATCTTTCTCTTCCCCTCCTATGCAATTTTTGTGGTCTGTGGAGTTGCAGATCATGCATGAAAATGAAATTACTTCATCCATTCAGCAGTGACGGCGGCTTCTGCATAAAACATCTCTCTGTTTGAACATGATACCCTCTTTCTTAATTTCCAATGTGGTCCTCCCACACCCACAGTGTGCAAACCTGCAATTTTCATTTCCTGAGCTGGCTTCACATGCAATCCATATGTGGACTCTGCAGGTGTAATATATAGTATTGAATGACTCCTATCAATCAATGCATTCACTCAGGCAGTTCTACTTGGCATACATGTAATCACTGTAGCGCAAAAATTATACTGTAAGACTAATCACATTTATTATTCACAATGCCCACCATCTGCCAATCAAAGCATGATGAAATCATGGCATAAATAATGACATAATTTGATCATTCACCCTCATCATCAGTGTCATCTGTTTGAATAACAGATAGATAATGTGGAGCAGAACAGATGGATTATGTATAAGATTATGTAATAAATAAACTCTGTATAATAATAATCTATGAAGGAGATGAGCATGTTAAGGCCTCACTGTTGAAAACAACAAGGAAAGACTCCCATCTGCTCGAGTTACAGGTACATGCAAATAAAGAAAAGAAGAAGTGTGTGTAGTGATGTGTTTGACAGGTAAGAGATTCTCTGTGTGCATACCAAAGATGATGATGACGACCAACTCAGATCAATAATTCACAAGCCATGTGGGAAACACACATATGAAAGTTTCACCTGTCACGAGTCTGTGCTTCTGCATCCCGATGTGTGTACGGTTGCGTGTCTGTGCGTGAGTGTGTTAGCATGCAATCTGTCTCTTCACTGGAACTTCAACCATGTGTATCTGGTGTAATAGCCCTAAAAGGAGACAAAAGAACTCTTAAATGTCATGCGGCCTCTGTTTCCACGCCTGTTTAAAATTCCACATCAAGGCCACCTGAGACCAGATGTCACATTTGCCCGTGTCTCTTAATGAAGAGTCTTTATATCAATAAATTGAATAAATGAAGAAGCACGGCTTCTTGGAGTCCTGGGAATCCCATGAGTGACAACTGCTCAATTGAGCCATTTGGAATGCTAATGATGAAAGCTGGGATTTCTATCCTCCTTTCCCTCTTTCTCTTTCTCTCTAACTACCGCTATGTTTCATTCTCCCTCTTACTTCAGTACCTCCTGGCAGATAGAATGGCCACTAATCACACTAGAAGTAGCAGAGAGATGCAGATGCAAGGGACTTAACTGACTGTCTGTCTCCGTCAGATCAGACCAGACATCAGATAAGTGACCTATTTGTAGCTCTTTGAGAGTGATTTCCTTGATTACTGACAACTGCTGGGATCCTGTGGGACAAGCTATCAGCGTGAGAAGAAAGATGGAATGGGATGGAGGCAGAGAAACACAGGGAGTGAAAGCAATGGGGAGTTGGGGAAAATTAGATGAAGAATTAGTGTTCTGTTAAACTCCTCGGGGTGACGCAAGGCACACAAACAGATAGAGGGAAAGGAAAGAAAAGGAATACATTTCCATTTATTGAGCATAGCGGCTGGCTGCCTAATTAGCACACTGTGAAGTTTCAGTCTGTCCAAATCTTCTTTAATTGATCCAACCCTGTATGATCACTGCATAAATAGTTTGATGCCTACATAAACATGGACTAATTTGCTGGTGGTGGTGGGGGTGGGGGGGGGGTGATGGTACTCATCCAATCACTCCATTTATAACTTCTTTCTAGTGATACTGCAAAATGAACAATGTAGCATTCTGCTCTGCAAAGGACAAGTAAGTGTGGAGCTGTAGTTCTCTTTCCCTGGTGGTATTTTGCTTCCAGGAAACAACAATCATTCAACCAGGAAGTCATTAAAGGACAGTGTGCTGCAGGCACCCATGGGATCATTAAGGGTTACTGTGTGCTATGGGCTAATGTCACACAATAATGGGAATCTGTGGTTTACACTCTTTGATGGCCTCTTTTATGTCTCGTCCAGCGCTTAATGGTTCAGGCCCGTGTTGTAGTCCTTTGGCTTCACACATCTCTCTCTCTCTCTCTCTCTCTCTCTCTCTTTTATAGCTCTTTATGTGCCCAGTCCCCTTACTTTGCCTTTAGGGCACATCAAACACCCCCTACAGGTTACACAGGCTCAACCAGGAAACCATTTAATGGCACAGATCTATTCAAAATACAGTAAGAACACTATGAATTCACAAATACCTCACTTTCAAGAGGACAATGCTGCATGTGCTTGCCACTGATTATCACTTTGTCAACTGAACAGATGCATGAGGGAAAAAAGTGTCCTCCACTGTAGGTAAAAGGTGTGTAAATGTCACACATACATGCAGAGTGGGGGCAGTTAAATTAGTCTGGATATACTAGCCATTTCATGCCTGCAAATAAGCAACGGCCAGTTCAACCAGGTCCTGTCCATTTAACCTCTGGCTCATGTAGCACTTGCTGATCAGTAGAATTAGTTTGAAAAGGCTTCAGTGGTGAATGGTGAAATGGTACAACAAATGAAAACTAAATGATTTCTAATTGAAATTAAGTTACTGAAAGTAAACTCAAAATTACCCCTCTGGGTTAGCTATTGTAGCTAACACATTATCGTATTAGTCTGCTGGATAAGTAGCCATTGAATACAGTTTTATACTCCTCAAATTGCTAATAGTTCACCAGCTTATATACATGCTAAATTAAACCCAACACACATTCTTACATGTAAACAAATGCATATAAATAGGCAGCTAGTTAGGTTAACCAGCAAGTCACCCCAAAAGTAGATTGCTATGCAGGCCGCTACAATTGCTAAACCAGGGAGTTCAACTCTGTGTTGACATCCTGGCAGATTTAGAAATGCACTTGAAATGATTTGTATAAAATGTATGTTTATTTGGAAAACTTAAGGGGGCTTGCACGGCTTGCCCCAGTCTATGTTGGTGTCCACGTTTCATGAATCTTTATAATGGATGTGGCAAAAGCCAGGTTACCATGGCCTATAGTCAGAATAGACACAATTAAGAAAATAAGACCCAGGTTGAAAAATAATAATAAAAAAGTCCTTTATATATATCTTATTCAGCTGAATATAGGGAATTGGATTATGCTTTAAATGTACTTTAAAATTCATGCTTTTATCTCTTCCACACTTGACTACTGCAATGCAATTTATTCTGGTATGAGCAGGAGAAACATCCAACCACTGCAACAGATACGAAATGCTGCTGCCAGGCTTTTAATTTTCACTTAGAGAAGTGACCACATCACAACAATATTTGCTACAATATATGCTACCCTTCACTGGTTACCTGTGAGTTTTAACATTGATTTTAAGATTATACTGCTTGTTTTTAAAGCCATGAAGAGTCAGGACCCTGTCTATATCTGTTATATGTTTATAACAGAATAAATAGAGTCAGACAAGCAGCATTAAGTCAGCTATATATATTACTATGTCACTGATGGCACCACTAGCCAAATATGGAAAACACCTGCTACACAGCAGTTGTAAGAGTTGAGGGAATTAAGTATATAAGTTTGAAGGAGATAAATGCCGTGAACCCAAATTAATGACTTTTCCGTGCTGAGGTGCATTGTGGGAGGAATTGGTGGCAAACACTCAGAGACGGGCTATCATTCTGGCAGCCTCTCAGTCATGCTTTAGCTATCATAGCTGTCAACCATAATTAAGACAGCGTCTGCCAAATATCTGGATGCCTTTAATAGAAACTGCTTACTGACTGGATGCCTCATTCACTCACAAGCCACAAGTCTCCCACTCTGAACTGCCTGTTTACATAGGCACACAAGAACATAAGACATAACAATATGGTCATTAAATGGTGCTGAACATTTAAATAATGAGGCAAAGTGCTCAGAGTCAGGATTATTTGAGGTATCCTGTCTAAGCACCTGATGGTCAATTCATCATTTAAATTCTTGTGTAAGCAGAAAACAATCAGAATATTTCTTTGGTATTTTGAAACAGGGTTTTAGAGATTACAAAATCTAATTTGCTCTCGGATGCTCCCCCTTGAAATAGCACAAAATTCCCTTAAGTGGCATGAATTTCCAGTAATTTCAGCTGCAAGCTCATATGTTTAATTTCTATTTGCTTTTTACACTACTGCCTGTCGACTAGGGGAATTGCTGGCAAGCCCTTTAATGATTTTAAAATATACTTTTTTTTTGTATGTTTCCATAGCAGAGTCTGAGGGTCTGGCACCTTAGTGAGTGGTTTTAAAGAGAGAAAATGACACTGTCATGCTGGAATAGACTATTGATTTTCCTATCTTGAGCAGTCTGACTTCAGTGTCACCACTGGGGTTAAAATATTCAGATCTGACAATAAACCTTTGCTCTCGTGGGGATGCTGGAATAGCTGCTAACACGAGTCATTGCAGATGTGTGTATTGCTATGTTAAACAGCATTATCAAAAGCATCTGTGGATCTGCAAAGGACACAGGCATCCTTGAAAATCGCTGTGTGTGATAATGTCTCATCTTTCCCTGCTGTTATACTGTATCTGTTTTCTCTTTGTTGAACATGAGGGAAATGGCAAAACTACATGCTTTTTAACTTCCTCTTAAATTTCAGTTTTGCATTGCTTTGATCCCTCCTGCTGTGTGCTTGTCACTCTTCAAAGCTGATGTGCCCTGCTTTTGATGGGGAAGAGGAATTCAAATAGTCTGATAGACCATCCACACAAATTTTCAACAAAATGACAGTGGAGGAAATAGGAAAGCAGAGGATGAAAGAAAGAGAGAGATGGGCTGACAAAATGGGAACAAAATTTCCAATTATGGAAAATGTGGGACCTCAAGTCTTTGCCAGCCTTCAAACTTTCCTTCCAATAAAAGGACACAGTCTGACTGTAAACCTGTCAGTTTAGTGGTGTCATGAGAAGGGAATGGTGCGCATGGTTTTAAAAATAGCCACATAGGAGGTTTGTGAGGGAGAAGCTGGAGAGAGCTCAGGTTTAATATCTCTCAAGTGAGAGCCACTGACAGACACCGTCGCACACAGTTATCCCTCATACTCATAAAGAACAGCTGCGTCGGGGCAGCTAGTCCATTATGGATCGGAAACTGAATGGGAAATGAACCAAGCTCCATGCAGCTCTGAAATATGTATTTCTTTTTGCCTTATATACCCTCCTTTTCATTTGGTGTTCTCTCACATTCTGTCTGTGTTTGTGCAGCCATATCAGTTTGTCTATATCTTCCTGCTTCTCACTCTCCTGCCTCCTCCCATATCTCCCAGTGGGAAGGAAGCAGTGAGAGTCCCATCAATATAAACGAGCAAGAGTCGCCACCTGAGGAAGGTTTGTCTGCTCTGGTACTGGCAATGTCATTCAGCCATTCTTCTTTACTTTGTACCATGGTCAATTGAATTGAATCCTTTGAGTTTTTGAGGTTTCTTGAGGTAATGTTTCTGTGAAGAGGCTTTGGATTTAAAGATAACAGAGTAAGACTTTTTTTTTTCTAGACAATTTAAGGAAACAAAGCTGAAACCTTTTGGGGCGATGTTTTTCTCCCTCCAGAGGGGCTGTTTAAATGTGATGCATAAGAGGAAAAGACAATCCAGTTATAGGTGAGTGTGAAAAGAGGGAAGAGGCTTAGAAAAAAAATCAGAGAAAGCAAAGGCATTGCCAAGTAATACATATTTTAATGAACAGCTGAAAGCATTCGGAAGCAGCCAGCAGCATATACAATAAATAACCATCAAAAGAAAGAGTTTGGCTCTCTTTTAAAAAACAGATATATAGCCTTTGGAGGAGCAATATATTTTATCCTAAGATCATATGGATCACAGATATCTGGAGGTTGTTCCTCAAATTTTGACCGTGAACCTTTCTGACATCTCTCTGTTACACTAAAATACCAAGACTCCAAGAGAGAGAAAGAAGTCCCACCACTTTAACATTTTGTATCTGTTCAAAAATAGATTAGATGCTTTCTCAAGCGTACACGTGTGCACGCACACGCACAACACAGCCTCCACCTCAGACCATTAACTAGATGGAGGAATGAAATGTAGGATTGGAAAAAGGGGCAATTAGAGGGAGAACAAATATTAATGGAAGTTAAGAAGTGACTCACAAACCCAATTATAGCATTAGCCAGGCAATTTAGATGAGCTCTGCGAGAGGCCAGAATCCTGTTGAAATGTAACAGTGGTCTCTCTGCATTAACAATAGCATTAATTCCCCCGATTCACAGGGAGGAGAGAAGAATAGAGCAAATACAGCCATTCTGTTTCCCTTATAAAGAAAGCCACATTTCCCTTATTCTGTGATGGGAATGGAGGAGACGGAGGCTGACGTTCTTGTCTTACCCACCCCAAAGAGACCGCAGACCCCTGGAGCGTCTCAACTCATTAAACAGCACCATTCTCCTAATCTACTCAAAGTTTCCCAATACAAGGATGATAGGTAAACCACACTACAGGTCTTCCATGCACAGAGAAATGTCCCACTAGATAATTGCAGTGAAGAGACGGTTTGCTGCTGGAAGGTCTGACTAAAGGGAAAGACAGCGCCATAAAGAGATAGATATAGAGTTATAAATGGAGGGAGGGGGCAGTGTGGAGATTCTGCTGCTCTTGCACTTTTCCTCTCCACCTACCTCCATTGTCAAATTGAATCCCTCAACCCATGCTGCTGCCACACGCTCCCGTAGGGGAAATGCGGCCCTGACAGCATGGCCAATCAGCAGCACCCCGAGGCCAGTAGAAAGCCCTTCTGGCATGCCTAAGGCTAGCGGGGTCCAACCAATCAGTTAGAGTCCAGGCTTGAAAGGAGGGCCATGCTTGGCTCAGGGAGCTGGTAAGGCTGCCAATGAGAGTCCAGAGGGGAGTTCGAGTGGCTCAGAGGGAGGCTGCCAGAGGGGTCAGAGTGGACGAGGGCAGACTGACAGTTATTTAGTGAGAGGCTGAGCTCTGTGTCAATCACAACAGCACTCAGCCTTTGTACTACTGGGCCGGCTCTAATGGGACTGTCACCTTCTAATTGTCCGACTGGGGATGCTCAGAATGACAAACAGACACACACACACACACACACACACACACACACTCAAACACACAGACAATACATAGAGGCACTAACAAATACACATATACACATATATACCTTTTCAGAAAAACAGGCAATGTGCACATGGACACTCTTTATATGCTGTAAGAGATTGATAGACTTGTCTTTTTGGGTATATTCTCAGAAGGCACAATATGTACGATTTACATATAGATTACACCTGTTACCTTACATTATGTGTTTATAATATCAGAATATATTTATATACATCAAATTAGGTTAAATCCAACTTTGTGGAATTTGTGACTTTTATTTATTTTAAAAGGCTTTTGCAAATCTTCCCCATCATTGGCACAAAAATGCCAGATGATTAATGCAATTTGCAAATGTTGTAAAGCAACTTTAGCATTTATTTGTCATGTTTCTGGCCACATGGCAAATATAAGTCCAATATTGACTCTCCTTCTATCCCTTTTGGTCCCCTGAGAGAACTCCTGAGAGAGAGAGAGAGAGAGAGAGAGAGAGAGAGAGAGAGAGAGAGAGAGAGAGAGAGAGAGAGAGAGAGAGAGAGAGATAGAGCTGAGGGGAACTGCAAAATTAGGTCCAATTTTCTTTGGGTTATTATTTTTAAGGAAACAAACCTTTAAGCTTTTGCACATTTTAATTTATATATACTATATGTATATAAAGTAAGAAATGTTACTATTAAAGTGTAACTACACCCTAAAATTCTGCTAGAATCCTCTCTCCCAGCTAATTTAAAAAATGACGAGTGAGCGAACAACAACTGTAGATGGCGTGGCCTCGTGGCTACATACTGTCAGACTGACTGACACGGATTAGAGTCTTTTTTTGTATACGTTTCATGACGTACAAAAGTCCCAACCTGTCAGCATTGGAGTTACAGGATCATGGCTGTTAGTAGTAGTAACAGTAGATGGCATGTTGAAACATTGGTTTGTTGAAACAACATAAAATGCAAATTTTTGTTAATTTGGTAAGAAATATTTCTTAACACCATTGTTGATGTTTTTCATCACAGTACAGTCATTTCATTTAGTTCACAGCTCAGAAAATGTTATGTTATGTTTAAGTGTGCAGCATCTCTTTAACAAATAAATTAGATTTAATCAAACATCAATTAACATTGGGAGCAGTACATCAAAATGATGATGTACTTGCTGTGATTTTCCATGCAAAAACACTGAGAAGAAAGCTAAGCTGTAAAATTCACATAAATTATATGTCATGACAGAGATCTTCAGCCCAATGTCAACTCTGCATCAAATATGTGACATTATTTATCAAGTGACTCTCCTAAAAGAGCAAGATCTGAATGATAAAAAGCTTTATGTGAAGTAGAAACAAAAATGAACGATGAACCAACCCCAACAGTAACAAATGATATGAAGAGATATGTTGAGCCTCCAACATTTAATCATCTTCAAGAGCTGAAAACAGCATCATGCTTTCTGGGCTACTCCAGCATGAGGACATGAAGTCAGGTTTAGTATTTGGCAGATCTCTTCTGGAGGAGGCAAGTTAGACAAAAAGTTAAATATGTGGAACAAGGGGAACTTTAAAGGGAACTTTATTCTTGGAGATCTTGTTCTTATTGCGGATGATTCAGCAACACAAGAAACTCCTGGATTCTGGGACACACTCTGAGGATCATGTCAGAAGAAAAGGGAATAAGGGGTGTCCTGATTTAAACCAGAACGAGACATGTCAACAAACTCTGTATGCTCCTTCAAAGTGGAAGATAAACTGACTCTGAATTTCTAACACAGACAGACACTGCAAAAAAATAAAGCTGAGTTGAGATGAGTTACTGATCATATGAACCAATGCTTATATAGAAATGGTTCTGGTTAATTAAATGTAAGTCTTTACCTGTTGTCAATAAGAACTGAAAATAACTTGCTCAGACCAAACAATCATAAAGATTGGTGTAAATAACTTGCTCAGACCATACAATCATAAAGATTGGTGTAGTATAGTACTGAGACATTTTTTACCTTTATACATATGTTGTATGTTGTGTTTGTGATTTGATTCAATTGTGACTAAATCATACTATATGTAACAGAGCCCACTGCTATGGCATAGTCATCTGAACAGATAATGTAACACATGCTAAGAAAGCTGCAGGATGGAAACTGCAGTACCACAAGGTTGAACCGCAGCAGCATTTGAAGAGCTTGAACCCAATTAAACCCCACATTTTTGCTGTTGCACTGACTCCTCATGTTTTGAGATTTTCACACTGTTAACATTTAACAAAACACACATATAGCTTGTTAGTTCTGACATTAAAGGGGACCTATCATGCTCATTTCCAGCTCTATGTTTTTTATTCTAGCACTCCACTATAGTCAATGTGAATGATTCACATTAAAAATAATTCTTATTTATCTTATACTAGCCCTTTATGCAGCCCATCAGTTCATCCTCTGTCTCAAACAAGCTCCTGTCTCTTTAAGGCCCCCTCCCTAGAAGCCTACATTCTTCTGATTGGCTAGCTTTCTGGAAACCTGCTGACAGGCAGTGTCACTGCCCGCTTCATACCAGAAACCCGATTTGTTCTGAATGCATGGCTACTTCCTATCACCACTTATCAACAGAAGACAGACGTCATGTTGATAAGTGGAACACATCTTCAGAAATACATATTGATAAAATATGTTGAGTATGACTTTTACAATACGCCAAAATCTAGTGGTCAAAATAAATTAAATTTCATTATAAAGTGTCTTGGGTTAAAATTAATCATAATAGATAATTATGAATTGTTATTTATGTATATAAATATAACACAATAAAGAAAATAACATTTTCCCTAATTAAATTAATGTAACAGCTAATTTATTCAAGCAATGCAAGCATCTTACCAGCTTTTTTCCTTAACGAATGACAACATTTGTTTTAGTATTAGATATTCTTTACCAAAACATGAAAAAACATGTATTCATTTAATATTTAATTGAAATATCGGAATCTTCTATTTGATAACTAGCAAAACCAAAGATATCATTATTCCTTGATTTATTACCGTTTTCATTATTAAATAAATACATGTTTTACATACATTATCTCATTTGAAACATTGGCCACATTTAATATGAACTTCTGACATATGTGAAAAGTGTACAAAAATAAGGAAAAGCTCAACTTCTGTTTAACCTGGGGTTAGCTGACAGCTCCTCTTAGCACTTTTCTTATAGAGAGTAGACACTCACATCATGCTATGTTTTAATGTAATGTTAGAGAGAGAGCATTAAACAAAGATAATTTTGAGGAAGTTTATTATGTATGTAATAATTTAGTAAAACTACATGTGCTTGAATAAGTGGACATTTGTGGCCTTTTATTGTGGCCAGCCTAAGGCACACCTGTGCAATAATCATGCTGTCTAACCAGCATCTGACATAATCTGTTCCTAGATTTAATACTCTTTTCGATTTTGCCACTGGCAGCGATGTACTTACCTATAGCACTTGTGATTCATCACCAGCACTCATATTATTTGATACGACATCTTGTTGTTTTCAACCATAATTCTATGCACTTTATGTAAAGCTCTTATTTGGAAGTCGCTTTGGATAAAAGCGTCTGCTAAATGCCTAAATGTAAATGTAAATCTTGATATGCCACACCGTGAGGTGGATGGATTATCTCGGCAAAGGAGAAGTTCTCACTAACACCAATTTAGACAGTTTTGTGAACAATATTTGAAAGAAATAGGCATTTTGTGTACGTAGAAAAAGTTTTAGCTCTTTGAGTTCAGCTCATGTAAAATTAGAGCTAAAGCAGAAGTGTTGTGTTTATATTTTTGTTCAGTGTATATATATATATATATATATATTCAGTTACCGGGCACAGTAAACCAAATTAGAAAACCAACAAACAGCCATGCATTCTTTCTGTTTCTAAAACAAGGGTCAAGCTTTCTTCTGTCAAAGTGTGGAAAGTTAACTTGAGTGGTTGGCAAACATAACCATTTGTTTTATTTTGTGTGCTTCTGTTTGCTTTTGATAAAATCTTTCTAAATGAGGAGCCCCCAGTCATTGTGACACATTCAACACTACACTGCACAGTACCGTATTATATTACCCATGAGCAAATAATGGGCTATTCAACTTAATGAGGTAAACCAAATCATAGTGAGATGCACTTTAATATGCTGGTTCACCTATTCACCTTAAGACTGCCAGTATTCTACTAGAATGTGAATGTATGATAAAGCCTATATGTTACAGATATCATTAAAGTTTCGTTTAGCTCCATGGAAAGGGCACAAAGTCATGCAGAGTGTAAGAGCAACGACAAACAGACATTTCTTTTTAGTCTTTCCCTTGGCTGTGGAATCACATTATATTAAAACAACTGTCCACAATGTGATCAATTATTTCTAATTCATCTTGTTCTGTTCCTTGTCCTAACCTTGGGTTAGAGATGGAGCCAGAGTTTGAGGCCTGGTTAAATGAAAGGAGGGTCTTTTCTGTCCCATATTCAGACTGCTTTCCATCAGTTTTGCCTCATTGGCCCCAGTGTAGGTGCTGCAGGAGACTGTTGAGATGAGAATGCCACAAATGGCCTGAAACTAATGTTGCCCTCCCTCAACCCGTAGATTTACAGCACTCTCCAAAGACGTTCAATTTATTTCTTTTCTTTAAATCTCAATCCCCCCCCCCCCCCCCCACCCGCTTCCATCCCCCCCCTCACTGCTTTTCAGTTTCTCAAAAGGAGAATTTCTTGCGTCTACGTCAGTATACATTTAACTCAAGCTGTTTTTCAAACTCTCCATTTCCACTGCACTTACATTTGTCATGTCAAATAATTTGACAGTGAAAGCTTGGAAGCAAATTCCATTTGAGCACAATGGTAAATCAATGGCATCAAAGCTGCACCACTTGTGGTTTTTCATGACTGAATTGAACATGTCAAGGTGAAAATGGCCAGCAGTGGGTACGGTGCTATTGTACACTACTGGAGTGTGCGAGAGAGCATTTTTTATTTGTTTTGAGGAAGTAAAAGTAGCTTTCAGAAGCTGAACCGGAATATTGCCAATGTCAGAATGCACTGGAACATAACCAAAATAGCACCATAAATATAATATAATGACAATGAAGGAATAAATGAAAGCTTTCTGTATAAATTGTATGAATTATTATTAACAATTAAATCAGCAAGGACTTTGTTTTATATATGGAATTTGATTTGTCTGGGATTAATCAAATATCCTACAGCAGCAGAGCTACATTAGCCTCTCATTGTACTCAGCATCATGCTGCCTGTTCTTTCTCCACTGAATCAAGGAGAAAACCACCACCGGTCCACCAAACACACCTCTTTGGGCATGTCATTTGATGCTTGCAAAGCTGTAATTACACTCTGAGGGTTAATATGTCTTTTTAAACCTAGTGAACTTGACTGTTTGAAGGCTGGAATGTAGAAACACAGGTGAAGAAAACTCAAAGAGTTTCCACAGCACAGAAGAGCCGGTGTATCCTGAAGTCAAGCTTTAAAGGTTGTTCTTGGCCACTTCTGTAACCGGCAAGATAAAGCTCCAAATCCCCCCTGTTCCTCTCCTGGGCTGCCTGTCAGAATGGAGAGTTGTGTTGCAGAGAGCCAGGGACATGCGAGCTCAAAGAGCAATGGACAGCATTGTCCCCCCCATAGTGCGTTGCTTTCAGCTATGGCTGAGGGCTGAGATGCACCTATACTTTTTGCATACAGTGTGCGCAAGCCCGAAGATGTTCCCACACACACACACATACACACAAACTAACCCAACCTCAACATTCACATGGCCACAAGCACTAAGGAAGCCCTTGAGGTTTAATCCAACCATCTAACACTGACATGTAAAATAGGATAAAAGAGGGTCCATTTCTCCAGCAGGGCAGCACAATTTGGTGCCTCCCTTGACACTCCACGGCCTTACTGTGTGTCTTTTTTGTGTGAGGGTGAGTGTTTCTATGCTTTGGTGGAAAATCTGCCCTCTTGCCGACACATTGGTGAAAGGCGATTTCCGTAATCCCGGAGTGTAAGCCTCACTGTACAAATGGGCGTAAGGGACTTTGTGTGTGTGTGTGTGTGTGTGTGTGTGTGTGTGTCAGAAAAGCCAACAGAAAGCTGCACATCTGTGTGGGTGTCTGATAAGAGGCATCGAGTGAGGAGAGTTTAGAGCAGCAGCACAGAGCTGAGAGTAGGATGCGTCTATGGGAAACATGCTTTTGATTTTCCTTATTTTCTAATAATCACCGTTATCCACTTGTTGTAATTAAAAACTGGTTACAAGTTGAATTAAACATTTTTGTGATTCTAATAATTGTAGAGTTTCACATTTTTACTGAGAAGGGTAACTGAGCTGCAGGGCAAAATTGAATCTGTTTGCATCCTGGGGCCAGATGTATAAACGATCCGCAAAATCCACATTCCTTTAAATTGATATTAGTAAAAGAACGTGTGGTCACAAGTTTCAGACCAGTTGTTCACGACTTTTCTAGAAGAAGCTCTGTTGTGTGATATGGTGGAAAAATGGAGAACAAATCTAATATACAACGTTATTCTTGTTGTCACTTTAAATTATGGTTATCAAATGCACATTATAAATGTTTCTTTTAATGGCTGTTGCGAGTTCAATTGTATTATTGTTTTTATTTATTCTGCTTTGGCATTATTCCTCTTGTTTGGTCATTTCCCTGTGTCCTTCAATTCCATAATTTATTGCAAATACAGCAGGAAACGTCTGTTTGAATGCTACACAACAAAATCGCTGTTCCTTTACTACCTCCCCAATATTTGATGATGATGACTATGTGTGCTACAAATAGTGTAGGCATGCATTGGGTTGGTAGCTCTGGCGATGTTTGAGGACCTTGCCAATGAGTACAGATAGAAGTATATATTTTCAAGCAGTTAATTAAGGGTGTGTCTCTATCCAGCTATATCTAACTATGGGAGTGGAAACATTTAGCTTGACTCACATTTTATGGGGAGAAAAATTCATAAAGAGAACCATGCATTTTCATGGTTTTATGAATCTGATGAAAAGAGTGTGCGTGCATATTTAATGTAGTCATGTATCTACAGAATGATATGCATATGGCCCCTGGTGTTTGAGTGGTTAGGACGCATATCATGCAACAGTTACATTTCCGGTGTGATCCTGGCCAGGAACCTTTGTGTCGCCACCCCCTCTCCCTTCCTACTTTTATATCTTTTTATATTATTCTATCAGATAAAGGCACAATTGCATAAAGGGTAAAGCTACTTTTAGCTACTATGCTGCACACAGATGGAACCAACTTCCTCATGATCTCAAATGCACTCCAACTTTAGCCACTTTCAAATCTAATTTTTCTCCTGTGCCTTTGCCTGATTGGTTTCTCTAATGCACTTTTTGTTCCTTTATTACTGTACTGTAACTGTATTTTATTACATTTGATCTCATTTTAGAATTTCTTAATTATTCTTATTGTTCTCAGTGCAATTGTAATGTTTGTCTTTGCCTATGTAAAGCACTTTGTATTGCCTCTGTTTGAAATGTGCTATATGAATAAAGCTGCCTTGCCTAAAGGATTGGTAGTATTTTCATGCCCAGTATTTAATGTGCAACATAAGCATATATACCTTGTATGCTACTTTATTACTGTAAGGCAAAGCATAATGGTGCCTCTACTAAAATCAAACTCAAATTGCTTGCTTTCAAAAGCATTCATTTAACAAACGTTAATCTCCAAAAGTGTTTATGCTGCCCAAATGGATGTCATGATCACCCATCAGTTTAGACGTGCTATAAGCTACAAAGAGAAGTAGCGTGATGAGAAAAAGTAGTCCACCAGCTACAATAACAGGTGTAGAAATGCCACTGAGAGAGAATACTCCTGGGTAATCCTTAGATCTATTCTTTTGAAACAAAGCATGGAGTGCGTATTTGTGTGCTTTCCAAGCAAGGATTATTTTATTCTACCTGTCTGTGGTGCCCAGAGGCACAGCAGACAAATCACCTGGCATCATGACTTAAATCAGAGACAAGAGCAGTGCTTTTAGCCTGCTGGGTGTGCTTGATAGAAAATACCAGAATGTTGTTGTTCTCTGATGATTATACAGTGATTGTAAGAGATTCTACTGTATATTCTCTCATTCTCTCACTTCTGTCTTGCTTGGCCTGAGAGAGTACTTAGAAACAATATATGGGTTGGCTATCTAGTTTTCCTTTTAATCTTAGCTTTTCTCTGCAAAGACATAAACGTAAAGGTTTGGCAGTGCACCAAAGACATTCTGCATCAAGAAAAGATGTTTGGCATTTGCTGAAATTATACAAACTGTCACTCACTCTGACAAGCATGTGAGGGAAGGGTCCTCTGGAGTTTTCAGGCACATTGATAGGCGGGATGACCCAGTCTCTCTTCTGTCGCCTCAGCCCATTGGCAGTGGAGCTCCTCTGATGTTTTCGAGGAAACTTGATAACTCTGGGCTGGGAGTCCCAGACTCTTGACAGCATTTCTTCAACCTGAAAAGAAAAGCCCAAACATATCATATCATGCCGCATCGCTCAATGAATAACCTGCACACGTTTGAAGAATGCTATTTTGCCATGACAGGTTGGAAGATTAATCTATAAAGTGCTGTAAAATGACAACTTGTCCCCTCTGCTAAAATTGAAACTAAAATACTGGGTGTCATGCTAACAATAAACCCATTTTGAGAGAGTGACAGAGAGGCAAATACAATGAAGTATAAATAAAAAAAATTCAGAATGCTGCTATATTACTTTTCATGAGGCCCTTGGCAAGACACACTTAGCCTGCCCAAGCCCTCGGCTTCTGCTTAAGACAGCGAGACCTCCCCCAGGCTACATGGCTGGGTTTTGTCTGCCTGGATGCTGAGCTTTGTCTGCATCCCTTCACAGATTTTTCAGGCAGACAACATTATCTTCGCGCATCCCTGTCCTCTCTCTCCCTGCTGTAGACAGAAAAACACTTTTCCCTGACAGAGGCCTATCATCAGATAAACAGGTATTGATGAAATACCAGTGTAATAACGAAGGGAGCGGAGGAGAGGGACAGGAAAAGAACACCCTGCAGTTCCGTCCACGCAGCAAGCACTCAAAATGTCACACACAATTAGTGTTAAAAACACTGTGTTTAGACCTTTTGGATTACTATAATATTCTCAATCCAGAATCTGTCGCTAAATTGTTTGGATGTGTTTAGTACTTCTTATTTTTGATGGTGAGGTACCTTTGAACATCATACAGGACCACTGTATTATGGGTTACTCCTATATAGGAAAGTATGGGTATATATACAACCCATCTCCAATGACTCCCTTCCAGCTGTAGCTGCAGAGAGAAGATTGTGTTCTTACTCGTCTTGCCTGGTGAAATAAGGGTTAGAAGGGTGTGTAAAAGACTGTTTTTTATCCCGATCCTCTATGGTGTCCTCCTGCGTAAGATGGTTGTATTGCTGTAATCCACCTAATCCTATTGTTGTCTCTGTGCCCCACGTACACACACACACACATTCACTGGCAGTGTGCCACTGTCACCTGAAGCACAGTAGAAATCCGCCCGCTCATCCCACCTGGAACACACACAATGCAGTCACACAGGCGGAGACACACGTGTGCACACGAGCAACCACGGACACGCCGCCATGCCAAACACAGGCCGGCAGTTCAACCTATCAATATACACCTGCTTTGCAGACTGTTAGCTACACCTGAGCATGGGACAGCCATGGACAGCCAGGGCTGTGGGTTTAGCTGGGCAGGAGCTTGACGTAGAAGGAGTGCAGCGACCGGGCGGATGGTTAGAGGACAGAAAGAGGAACGAGGGGACCAGATGTGTTTCCCAGATAAGATAACTCTCGTTCCAGCTCCACTCATCCAAAACACTCACAGGTACCAACTGGCACGGGGGAGGCATTGTGCTGCCAGCCCCCTCCATTGGCGGCAGGTGGAATTAGTCTCTGTCTGTGAAAGTGTGTGTTTATGTGGCTGTGTGTATATTTGCAAATGCTCATTTGAAGCAAACAAAAAACAAGGGAAAACAAACAAGTATGTAAAAAAAAAAGTCAAATGGCAGATGATGATGAATCATCAGGACTGTCTATATGTCAGTACATATGGACAGTTACACTGCAGCACTGCTCCTCCTCGTGTATGCTCAGTCCAGTGTGCTGCTACCATGATAAAGTCCTTATCTGCCTTCCCGGCTATCAGCAGAATAACACAATGAATGAATAGCTGCTCCATATGCCAATCAGCCCGCTGACGAAAGCAGCCCATCAGGCCTGCGAAGAACAAGGTTGAAGCATCCGACTGGTCAGGCCCCAACATCCCTCTGGAAATGTTTCCAGAACAGAAATGAAGAAGAGAGACGGTCAGGCCGAGAGACAGACATAGAGGGAGACAATGAACCGGAGATGTCCTTTATTGTAAGTCTGCTTGTAGACGATATCAGTGCAGTGGCTGCGTGCGACTGTCACTTTCAAAAAGCATGTCAGATGACAGGCGGTTGGCATTGTGACAATACCAGAATTACAAAGGATATAAAGAAAAACTGGAACAAGCTCTCTAAGGGCTGCCAGGAAGCTAGGTGCATGTGCATCTGTAGTAGGTTTAGTCATGCATGTGTGCACATATGGGAAATCATGGCAAGCATGGCATCAAAACATGTGTGCATGTACATGTACAAATGTGTAAAAATAAGGCATAAACATATGTGGGGGTGTACTTCGTCTCTGTGTTAGCATGTGTGTGCATGAACACATGACAAGGAGTCAGTTAGTGTGTCCCTGATGTGCCCAGGGCTCCTAAAACCCAAAGGCAGCCGTGGCCAACTGGCAGCTCTCTGCTCCCAGGCAGCCTGTGCATTGCTGGGGCATTCTTTAGGCCTGCAGCCCACGAGCCCTGGAACTGACATCTGGAGGTTATCGGTCTGACAAACAGGCAGAACAATATAATAAGAGTGTGTGCTCATTGCCCATTCTCTGTTCAGTGTAGCTCTGAAAACATCTGATTCTTTTGATGTTTTTTTTATGCCTTTAGTTCTGCAGTTCCCTTTGCTGGTTCACTCTGATACAAAAAGAGATCAGAGTGGGATTCTTCAGTAAGGAGAATGTTCTCCGATGAGATCTTCTCTCAAAAACTAAAGTGAGGAAATATAACATTTAAATCTAAGATATTGTAATTCTCAGTACTTACGTCTGCCTGTTGAGACTGTTGAGACTTTGCAGTGTGGATTGTCAACATAATCAGGCTATAATCACAAAGTTAAAGCACACAGCAAAAGTGCAACCATCCAACCCTGCCTGTGTTGTTTTTCAATGACCAGTGGACCCCAGGGTCCTACGTTCCACCCTGCTGCCGGCCTCCGCTTTAATCTACCTTGAACAGGTGAAGCTGTCTGGGGAGAGTGGGCAAAAATGCAAATCAAATAAGCACTAAAACCCGCTCCGGCAACCAGTCGACTCCAATTCCAGTGGTGCATAACTGATGGGCTCTAAGCTGGTGGAGAAGGCAAACCAACGTGCCATGAAATCAGTACGAGTTGGAGAGCACTCAACGAGAGGCCCTACCTGTGTGAGGTGTGATAGCCTGAGTACATAAACACAGCTGAAAGGGCTCTCAGGCCAAAGATGCTCTACACTTCAATTGCTGCGGTATTGCATACCGGAAACTTAAATACTAAAATGAACTGGTCGATCATAGAGCACATTCCAAGTATGCTAATTTCTACTACTAAAACAGTATAGCGAAAAACTAAGCCAGTTATTAAAAGCAAATCAATGCAGTCTCACTGGTGCTATACAACAAAGCAAGCATAGCAAGAGAAGAGCCACAGTGTTCTGTGTTGGAGCCAGTTCAGCTGAATAGAGATGAATCAAGCATACAAATTGTTATACTACAGAATCTCTCTCTACACATTATCTGTCTCCACACAACCCAAGTGAACAAAATGAGCTGGTATTTTAGCTGTGTGTCTTTTAATCGCCATTTGGAGCTAAGGGATATCCTGAGCTGTTTATATTCTCTTCTGCCTTTGCCATGTCGATTACACAGAGTTGGTTGCGGTTAGGTGATGCGATTATGATAACCTCTTTTCTAAAATAACTATTGACTTTCAGAACAATAAGATGGGCTCAAATAACAACTACTCACCTCTGTGTGTGTTTACTGAATTGGAAAAGGAAAATGGGCCACAGAGTTCAAAAACACACTGCACTGCACTGATAATGCAGATAACTTAATTTCCCAGAAATCATGTGAGGTCATGGCACTAAACTGTACACATCACAATCCTGTTAACTGGCTTTCCGACTTCACTAGTTTATAATACTATTTATCAAAGGAAAACAAATATGGGACAGTTGAGCTTTTTGCCTTGTTACATTTAATTGGTACCTCTGATTGGAAAAGTGTCCAAAGTTCACTTTGTCAAACAAGTAAATTTAGAAAGGATGGGATCTCTATTAGTGCCACAAAATGGACAAAGACACACATTTTGTTCTGTTTGTCATGTTTGTCAGGTTAATTTACATCAGTGGCTATGCAGTATCGGAAAGTATATTTTGAGCTTTAGAGTGGTAAGATGGTATGTTTTAGCCATGCTAGCTGCACAGCTCTAGAGATGGCAATGTTGGTCTGTTGGTCAGTCCACCACTTTGGTCCAGACCTAATTATCTCAACACATATTGGATGTATTGCTGAGATATTTAGTACAGATATTCATGGTCTCCAGATGATGTATTTGACTGACTTTGGTGATCCCCTGACTTTTCCTCTAGCACCAAGACTATTGGATGGATTCAGTAGAATTTCGTACAGACATTCATGTTCCCCACAGAATGAATTATGATCACTTTGGTTGTGCCCTGACTTTTTATCAAGCACCATAATCTGGTCACGTCATTTCACTTTGTTTAATAGTTCAGTTTAAGACAAACTACCTGCAAAACTAATGATTTTCCCGGTACTGTGTGTTTAGCATGTTGCTAACATGTTAAACTAAGATGGTAAACAGAGTCATTGTGAGCATGTTAGCATGCTGACCTTAGCATTTAACTTCAAGCACCAATGTGCCAGACATTTTTGTGTGGTGGTTTCAATCATAATTGATTGGTTGTAATAATGTACAGTATGTCTGTTGAACTGTTAGTGTTTCTCCTCTTGTTCAAATAGTACAAACTTTCGAACTGAAGGAGTGAGACAGCGAAGGCAGCAAAAGAAGGCGGGAGGGAACAAGAAGTCCATGGAGACCTCCAATGCCAACAGAGTCAGAGCCTTGTCTGCAGGGCCGTTTGACATTACAGCAGGTCACAGATTCAAACCAGACTCTTCAGCTCTATATGGACTCATTTTCTGCCTCTTCCATGAAGGGTTAGTTGCACTTTAGTATATGTTAAATTCTGCAGAGTTCAAAATGTAACCAAAAAATAGTCAACCATACGGAATATGTCTAGTGCAAAACTATGATCACTTGTGAATGGCACCCTTCCCACTCAAGTCATAAATAGAAGTCAGTGTTATTCAGCCTTGTGGAGATTGTCACTTAATGGTTCACTCAATTACTTACATTTTATGCAATTTTAATAATGTGAGTCCATCAGAAATGGCAGTGTTGGACAGTACAGTATTAAGTGTTTATCATATTTTTGGTGTTATTTCACCTATGTTCCTGTCTCACAGTAACCTGTAGAATATACTGTATATTATTAATATTTTTCTTTTCTTATCATTATTCTCTTAATCAGAGAAGTATTTGTTTGTATTTCTCCTTAGGGCATATCAAGAGATTCGAGCTACATCCTCCAGCAATACTGCACCTATTTGTAGGATCTGAGGAAAAAGTGACATGTACACATGTAAACACTGTTCTGGCATACTGTCTAGCAAATGCATTCTGTATTGTACATATAAAAGCTGTTTTTCAAATATACTTGTGATTAGAGAAAACACATTTATTTCTTGTTCAATTATTGAATCTTTCTCTAGCTCCACGATGTGAGGAACATAATTATACGCTGAAACTACATCACCTGTTCCTCGCAGACTCCGCCAGAGTGGAACATTAGCTCAATCAATGTCAATTATTTCCCAGTCTCCATTATTGCACTGCCAGGAGTGGGCAGAATTTTAATCCCCACACTGCAATTGCTTTAGCTACATGAGTCTTGGGCTTTTTGTAATGATTAGAAACATGACTGAACATTAAGCCCAATGGTGTTCAACAAGTAGTGCAGGAAAAATGATAATGGGTTTGTCGCTCAACAAAGTGCAGCCTGGTAGTAGAAGTCAGTAACAGTGGCTATGCATTTGGCCCTGTGTAGTTTTACAGTATCTGTAAGCTAAGAGAGCCTTGGCAACACATAGGGCCATATCTCTATTAAACACAAAGACTGTATACATGGTGTGTAAAAGAGGGCGTGTACATGTAGGATCAGAGAAACACAGGGCAAAGTGTGTAAGGTTTTTGGTCATTATAATTACGCTCCATTGCATTTTACTCCCTTTACAGTTTAAGTTGTTTTCTGAAAGTGAGAAGTGGCCTCTGTCTTTGCTGGTTGATGAGAAATGATTTACATTGTAAGAATATCATAATCAGAAAACAACCTAGGGTTTAGTAGCATTTCACTGAATCCAAATCCAGTTTTAAATCCTCTTATCAAATCTAAATCCTTTTGGAATATTTCATGTTATAATTAGGTTTAGCTTCCAACACTTGCAAGTTAACTTAAGTTGAAAATAACTAAAACAGAGATTTATCATCACCATTTGTTGGCTGATTAGGTAGAAACCGTTTTTATTATACTATTTAATATTTTACGGCCTGTTGCTACAAGCTGAAAGTGAAGAAAACAGCTGAAGATACTGTATGAAATATTATTTATTTGCATCTGACACACTGAAATACTTTACACCTGCGTTTTCTCAAGCTACTTGCTCCAAATACAAGAAGTCCCAATGCAGAGCTATTATGTTTATATGGTTAAAATATTGACGTGATGATAAAATTGATGCAATCAGCTAGATCGCTTCTCTAGAGAAGAGTAGCCACTCTCTTTTGCTGAACTGCAAAAGCCCACAGACCACTCTCGTCATCGGTGTGACATAATAATGTTTTCTTTCCTTCACAAGCTATCATTGTGAGTGTGCAGAGTGCACATTTAGAGAGCGCCCAGAAGGTCATGGTGGGTTCCCTCGTATTAAGTTTTGCGTTCCCTCACAATATTTTGCTTCACCGTTTTGCATTTATTTTGATCCATAGAGGAAGGCTGCACTGTATTATGATATAGGCTAGTGTTATGTGTTATGGATTAGACCGCCGCTGGTTGTGACCACAGTACGATTGGGTGTACCCTCAGCTGTGGCTGTCTGTATAATTGCAGCTAAAAAGATAACTAGCC
Organism: Nannoperca obscura; assembly: GCA_036024295.1. Taxonomy (NCBI): domain Eukaryota; kingdom Metazoa; phylum Chordata; class Actinopteri; order Centrarchiformes; family Percichthyidae; genus Nannoperca; species Nannoperca obscura. Next base: position 41,704 of record JAVQJL010055743.1, read on the forward strand.
AGTGGAACTAGTGAACATAGCTCTCTTACTGACTTCTGCAGAGGTTGACTGAGACAGGCTGTACAGTCGCTGTGATTTTTACAGCCATAGGATGACAGAGCTTTGCCTGTTTGCCTGCTGAGTGTGGCTGTAGCCAAGGCTGTGCTTTGGTTATAATTAGGGATGTGACACATTAGATTATAATGGGTGTAACCCTAACTACATGCAGGGGTTGTGTGTGTGTGTGTGTGTGTGTGTGTGTGTGTGTGTGTTTGTGCACAGTGAATGGTTGTGCTGGCTGAGCGTTGTATTGACGCTACTGCATTCCTGACCTCCTGTGGTGTACTGGTAGCACATCTGTCATATCTGACAGAGTTCAAATTATGTGTTTGAATGGCTAATAATAGCAGAAAAACTAGTCACAGATCATCACAGATTGAACCACTGATGCAGTCGTAGTTCGAGCAATAACCATATACACAGCAATAGCATCAACCACCACAGCCAGGCAGAGCAGCTACAGATGTGCTCACAGCCAGTGGCTGTGTAGTGTCGGAGTTCGGCTTGTTGAAAGGAGTAATGAGCAGTAAATGCAGAATGTTAAGTGTCACATCATCTCTTTTTTTCTGTAGTATCTGCAGAGCATTTCCCTAAACTGGCAGTGTAGCTTATTATAGCTGGACTGGACTAACACTAGTAGTTCCTGTTATCAGGGAGAACGCAAAAGTAGTCCTCAAAAAACACCCATTTTGTATTTGTCAGAACGTAGTGCAAATGTCTTATATTTTGTTTTGCTGTTTAAATTAGCAGTTTGATCATTAGGAAACTATTCTGGCAATTAGTGTGTTTTGTTCTAGGTTACCTTTGTCAGGGCTAAAGGATGAGGATGTCCAGCCAGGGCTAGCTTGACAGTGGTCTCCCAGATGTGTGGGTCATGGAGCCCCTGGGCCGTCACCATGAACTGGACGGGCTCTGACAGGTTTGCCAGATCCTGCTCAGCATAAACCGTCCCGTCAGGCCTCACGCTGAAGTTGGGGTCGTTACTGACAAAGCCCACCTCTCTGCTGCGCTGGCAATCCTCAAACTTCACTGCAGAGACAGAAAGAAAGGAGGGAGCGGGTGCAGAATTAGAGAGCAGCACAGTGAGATTTAGTCCATGAGGTGTTCGCAAATCCTTGACACATCTGGCAGGCTTAAGATTAACCTGCATCCATCAAGATGTATCTTGAAATATCTCATCCCTTCTGCTGTCACTTTTGATTCCCTGTTTTGACGTCTTTGGCAAAACAAACCGCTTATCTGTTTCTGAAGCGGAATACACGGGGGGGGCATCTAATTCTTTTTCATATCATTCTCCTCCCAAACTAGTCGGATAGCAATGTCAAAACAGCATTTTCCTGTGCTTCTCCAGGGAAAGCATGAAGAGAAGGTCTAAAGCACATTAGGCTGACTTGGCCGATTGTGCTCCATGTGCTTGGGAGCAAAGCATGGAACACAGTCTTGAATGACATTTGGAGGGTTTTGCTTGACTGAGACAAAAAAGGGAGCTGTGGGGACTCTCATGTATGCACACACTCATACACAAACTATATTTTCTATACCTGTTATAACTGTATGTAATGTACTGTTTATATGTCTGTATGAGCAGTATGGAGGGAGGGTGGTTTGGGTAGAGGAGGTGTTCGCAGTCTTTTTACTCAACATATGAGTAGAGGGTTGGGTGTTGAGGGCATCAGTGCAGACTCTCAAGTGACAGCTGATATGAATGTACCATTAAACCACAAAACACAGGAGAAACTGCAGAGTCTCAGACACAACTATTTGGAAAATCCTTTTATTCTACTGACAAATTTAATCAACACTCAGTGCACCATTATCCCATGATTCACAGCATGATGCAACGGCACGAATGTTGAGAATAACTAATTGTTATTCTGTTTTCAACAGGGCTATTATATTAACACACACACACACACACACACACACACACACACACACACCACACCACTCCCTCTACCCCCATGTTGAAATGCACGTGCTCTGATCTTATCTCAAAAGATATGGCTGTGATAACAAGACAAATTGATTTCATAAATCACCTGGGGAACAGATCGCCTGTTATTAGCTATGGCAGTGTGATTTTTAAAAAATCCAGCGTGAAGAATTCTGCACAGCAAGGTTTTTATCAAGCCATCTATTTAATTTATCGCCTAGCTTCCTGTCAAAAGCAGCTCCCAAACAACAGGCTAATAAAGCGTGAGATCTCCTCGGCCACTGCAGCTTAGCATCACACAAATGAGGCTGCTTGTTTTCAACCTCTTGAGTAATTGCATGCATAATGGGATGGATGGTAAACACAGTTTTGACAATGTGCGCATCTGTCTATGTTGGCAAATGCAATCTATATTTTCATTTGAAAAAATACAGCCCAGTACAGAACGTCTTTCCGTGAGTGATAAGCTTTGTGTGAAATGACTGCCTTACTTTTAACATCAAGTTGTGACAATATGACACAGACCTGCTTGAATTGTCCACAGATGAATTGTGATGGCAGGCATGTATTATGTAAATTACTTCAATTAGCTTGAACTGAGCAGGCTAATTGTTGTCACTTAGACAGGTCTCTCGTGGTGCAGCTGGAGAAGTGAGGCTTAAGGACACGTGCACTACAAAGCGCTGCTTATGAATATGTGTGTGTGTGTGTACGTGTTCCTGTGTGTGTGTGCATATTTGTAGGTGTAAGTTCAAAGCACAGCAAGTTCGAGAATGTTTGTCCTCAGCTGGTGCATATATTAATTTTGATATTAATTCTACAATAAAACCAAAAGGGTCTCTGAGGGTCTGTCTTTTGCCCTGCGTGCTGTGGTGGTGCCAGTTGGCATGGGAACACACATGTGGTCTGTAAGGCAATGAGATAATAAAACATTGTTAGAGGAGTATCTTTGATTCTTTGTAAGGGCCACCTCTCAGTTTACCATTCACCGCCTACTGGTGTGCATGCAAGGGACCGGGACCGTGACCCTGATTGTTAACACATTTACTTAGTGTGAAGAAATTCATAAATGCTTTGTTATTCATTAAAAATCCTGTTTGTTCAGAAAGCACATTTAAATGAGGCGATGGGATCTGATCTGCCACGCTGTTAAATGGAGATGAAAGCGGCAGAAAGAGACAATGCTGAGTCTAGATACTGAAACTATACGTTTGTGATTCTGGGAGAGAGACGGAGATGGTAAGATAAAAGGAGAAGGCGGGAGACACAGAGGCTGTAGCATCTAGAAGAAAAGAGGTAGAGCTACATAACAAAATATATAATATAAGCCATAATTAGGACAATTTTCTTAGTTTTAAGACAAGAAGAGCTAATGTGCAAACAGTGCAGAGTATTCATTGCTGTCACATCATAATGGAAATAGAAACCGTGAATGAAAACCAACACTGTTGATAACTAATCTGTGCTTATTTGTTGTTATTGTTCTCTAGTGCATGTAATTCATTTTGTCATCTTACGCTTGGCGAACTTTGTACGAAGAATTTAACTTGAAATGAATAAACAAAGACAAGGCTCCAGGGTCAGAAAACCCACAGACCTATTTTAATAAAAAAACATATATATTTTACTTCAGGTTCAATCATCACCTGGTCAACTTATTGCACCAGGACTTTTATATCTTTTATATAATGCACATTATTTAATATTAAAATAATTTCTGTCAGTCTTCATATTCAGTTCTGATGATAAAAGCACACACTATCACAAAGACATCAGATTTTTCTGCCAGACAGCTACAGACAGCTCTATTCACCATCCACTCATTCTACAAATGTTTAAGAGTTAAATTGGTCAGTGTGCAGTTGTCACTGAGCTTAAAACACTGTGAACATATTGTTGATTACTTCAAGCAAGCAAACCCAATCAACACCATGTCATAGCCACATCTGGGGAACAGCTACTGGCTTATAGACTCAAAATTAGCTTCTCTCAGAGAGTTGTGATTGATTTAGAAGATCAACAAAACGTCTAACATGACGCGTCATGATACGACATTTCAAGCCACTGGGTGGCCTTGTTTACCCAGCATGCATCTCCCTGTCAGGGTGAAGACTGTGAGGAAAACTCACTGTGTTCAATTTTTCAAGACCTCTCTGCAGCCTGAAGCTTGGATGCATTTCTGAACACATTCCATGCAAAAAACATGGTATAAAATGTAAAAGAATGCGTTGTAATGGCTATATAATCTTTGTATAGTACTATATAATACACATGGGTGATGACAGTCTGTGGGCGTGGAATATATGCTGTATGGGAAGCTAATAGTGTTGCTTCAAACAGCCATCTCAGCAGTTCAGAATCAGTAAACCGTATAAACTGTATAAAAGTAGGTACAAATCTGTGCCTCGCTGGTTTTGGTGACAGCCTTCTGACATAAAGATCTATTGTGTCAATTGCCTTCTTCGTCTTTGGGTATATAAATGTGTGTGTGTCTCTGTACATTACCTTGGTAGCCTGTACACACACTCACACACCAGCTCAAGCGTTTTTGCATTCTGTTGTTCTATATTTTAGCCTAGATATGTGCAAATGTGTGTGCATTGTGAGGCGTTTGTCTGCCTCTGTGTCCCCATGTAAGCTTTGAGTGTATGTGAGTATGCATGTATTGTGTGAGTGTGTGCATGCTCCCGTGTGTGTGTGTCAGAGTGTGTCTGTATATTTTAGTGTGTCCTGCCATCCACAGCGGTGTTTGGCAGGCGGCTGAGGCTGGTGTCATTCTGCTCGGCTGCTCTTCTCTGGCCTCGAGAACATGCTGTCCAACAGAGCGGCTACAGCAGCACAGACGCAGCTAAAACAGAGCGGGCAAGCAGCCATGACCGCCGAGCACCAAGTGCTCCACCTGCACACCCACACCCACACACAGTAAGAGAGAGAGATAGAAACACACACACACACACACACACACACACACACACACACACTTTTGCTGTTAGTCTCTTCCTGCTTGTAGATCCACGACATTACCTTCAGGAGGCCAAAACAGCCGTTGTATGGAAACATTACATGTGCATAATGTAGTTGGCAGGTTGGAACTGCATGCTTTGTGAATCCACATGAAGCATTCCTCCCTCATCCCTCTGCACCCGCCTACACCATGTGTACCTGTCGACCGTGCACGCCTCCCCTCTACTCCCTGGCGTTCTCTCCTCTTCATGTCTCAGTCTCCTCCTCTTCCCCTGCTTTCCAGTGTCACAGCCCCCTGTCCTCCTTACCTCTTACTGTCCTTATGTCCTTCCCTAAAGACAGAGGCACTTTCTCCCCGATGAAAACCAGGACAGCCAGTCTGAGCTAATGGCCCAGCCAGACATAAAAATGGGCACCCTGGTGGGTCAGTTATTACCACTGTTTAAGTGAGCTGAGAGAACAGCACAAAAGAGCTTAAAGAGGCGCAAAAAAGACAAGGTCAAGATCACATCATTCTGTTTTGAGAAGTTACACACTTGTTAGCTGGTTTTAGAAGTGATTATATGATTTTTCACTTAGATGGATCTTTTTATAGACCTACTTTTATATAAAAACCTGTATTACTGTTCTCAGCCCTCCCTTTTATGATTTTACTTTTGTTCTGCATGCCTCACCTTGTATGTATTGCTTCTACTGCTCATTTGATCTGTTTTTTAATGAGTTGCAAAGTGCTTTGTTTTTGTGATTTGAAAGGTCTATAAATACAGATTATGATATTAGCTTCAACAGCTAAAAATATCTGTCTGACAACAAACACAGGTGTTGGTGCAGGACATAAAATATCCCCCTGAACGCAGTTGACACAGTTGTAAAGAAAGTTTAAGTTAAAACTCTTACTGTGACATACTTGGTAGACAGTTGCTGGTTAACCAGACTCCACTCATGACTGCAGACTGAACATATGGAGCTCCTTTTGTTAAGGTGCTGTTCATCCCAGTCATGGCACAGTGCTAAGTAAACATTCCCTCTGGTAACCTGCTGCTTTCCTCAAGCCAACGAGAAAATCAACGCCACCCACTCAATTTGCAAATAACAGTATTTTTGCCAGGCTGAGGCTGTGATAGACAGCAGCACGGAGCCCGCTGACGAGTAAACGAAGACTGCTAAAATACAGAGCATCCCCAATGTAAGAGGCTGTAAAGAGTACCGGAGTATCTCAGTCCAAATAAAGGATTGCAAGATCAGTATTTTGTGTGCATGTTGCAAGTAATTTGATAGGTCATCATTATTTGCCTATTTAAACCATCATTTTAATTGTAGTAAGCTGACTATGGTTCATTAAAAATGACAACTCTGATTTCACTCACCAGTATTAAGAATCAAAACAGAGAAACTAATGAAATGCTAGGATGCTCAAGCATTTGTTTTTTTTAAGTACCCTGATAAGAAGTGTCACTCACTGGAAGATGAATACATTTTTTTTATGATAAACTGCATCAAATGTGGTGCTGTGAAACTAAATATGAAAGCTTAATTAGCAAACTATGAGATTAGACCCTTGAATTCCACATAAAAAACTGCTGATAGCAATGAACTTAAAAAATCTGAGTCGTGTGAAAAATCTGTACTTTATCTCTAAATGTCAGCTTTTCGACACCCAAGAGGAACAACCTTGCTTTCTTTGCATGTTTAAATGTACTCAATGGCGAACTTAAAGGTCTCATGAACTAAAACAACCCTAATGGTGCATGTAATGTAAGTTTAAAGATGAAAAAAACCTGAACGTACAAGGTTTTTACCTATCTGTAGTGACATTATAGTAATAAAAATCTACTTAATTGAGTTGTAATACTCTTTCCAGCCAAGAAAGGAAAAAGAAATGCGAAGACTTTAAACCTTTCAGTGGGCAGAGAAGTAACTGCAGTGGAACTGTTGTGATTGGCAAGTAAAGATGTAAAATGTATTTACTGATGTTGTGATTTATCCCAACCAAAGTGCAGCATCTTGCGTATCTGTAGTCAAACCTGAGGCGCCCCATGCAGTACATCCAAAAGCCTTGAAACTCTTTTTAAATCCAGCCCACTGTGCCCCCACAGGAATGCTCATAACTAATTCAATTTACATGCTGCTGTTTTTAAAACACTGCAGGTACAATGTGACTTTCCTGAAAAGGCTTTTTTTTTGGCGCAGTTGGAAATGAATTTCTCTGCCTCTGCAGTTCTCTGTTTTAACAAAAGCCCACACAGTTCCCTCTGACAACTCGCTCTCACAAAAGGAAACCACTGCGACTCAAGTGTGTGTGTCTGTGTGTTGTTGTGTGTGCTTTTGCGTGCGAGGGCCAGAGTGAGAGAGATAAAGAGAGAGTGAGAGAGAAGAGGGACATTGGAGTGGGAGTGTGTGACACAAGCTCTTAGCAAATACAATTATTACAGCTGATACATAAATGGATATGGGTGTCATCGACTCCCAGCATTCTCATAGGTGTGTATGTGTGTGCGTGGGAGAGAAGGTGCTGTCAACCTGCATTTGTGCACGTCAGTGCTCATGTTTTACTTTTTAAACACCACATGCTTGTTATCTGGTTGCCATCGCACTTATGGGGCTGAACCAAACCGTGTCACATTGCTAGTGCACTGTCACGTCTATAGGGACAACATCCGCCCACAGCCCCCGTCGCCCCCACCCCGTCACCCCTTTGTTTTCCTTCTGTCACCTCCCTCATTCTGCAGGTATGGAGGTACATCTTTAAAAGGAAGGCCCTCCTGCCTTGGAGCCTACAAGGCAGTCAGGATACAGAAGGAGTCTTTATACTCCAGATCTGGGTATAATATAACCACACACGTACAGGATGCTGTGTGGGCCCACATGCACTGTGGGGGGTTTTCAAAGGTTGTCACAGTGTTTCAATAGATTATGAAGATTTCCTCTCAGATGTTTGTTTTTCTCTGCATACCACCTCACCTGCACATCACTGCATTACACTGTACACTTAGCTCTACACTATAGCTTGAATCTCAGTATGTTAAAGTGCTGCTGCATTTGCAGTCCTGTGAGCTTTGGCCGGGGCACTTTTGGGTAGAGCATTTGGGTTTTGCACAACCATGGCCCTCCTTCTTATCTCTACATTAGCTGCCTCTTGTGTCTCTCAGCCACAGGCACGAGGAGGCTTGAGGAATGAGAAAGGGGAAAGAGGCAAGATAAATAGGGAGAGCGGTAGCAAAGCAGAGCGGATGCAATTAAAAGACTGGGTCACAGATCGCAGTGCCAGGCGTCAGTGTGATTAATACACCACAATTCAGCCCAGGAGCTTTTCTCCTCTGTGTGTGTGTGAGGTTTTGTTTGTGAATGTGTTATCTTCTAAGCACACCACAACTAGGGGGCACCAGTGTGTCTGAGTGTGTGCTGTCCTCAGGTGTGCCAGGATTAACCCTTTTTAAGGTTATGTCAGAAATTCTAGTGACCTGAACAAACAAGTTTGAAGAAATGATCTGTCCATTTCTGACATCTTTCCGTTTGTTCATTGAGGCAAAACAATCATCCAAGTCCGTAGACTTTCCCTTTCATTCTGCCTGTTACAACAAGAAAAAAACATGGAAGTAGGGAAGATAGATGGGCAGATATTTGCCAATGACCATCACCACACTGCGTTTAAAACTTTTGAAAAAAAGAGTCATTTGTAAATAAATAATTTTAAAATACTGCATACAATTTCTTGCTAAACTCCACAGGGTCACATTGTTGTGAACTTTAATGAACACCCACTATCCTTGAATTTGTTTGCATGCCTTTTGGCTGACCATCTCATCAGCGGCTACCCACTAATTTCAGACCATGCCAAATCAGTGAAATCTGGCTCCCAAACAATCCACCCTCTGCAGAAACTTGCATCAAGACAGCAAACAACAACTCTAAAATTCCCCTGATAGAGCTGGTGGCCCTTTGCAGAATCGTATGGTAATGAGAAATGTTCCGTTTTGAAACACAGCGAGCTGCACAAACATATCAACTGATTCATTTTTTTTTATTTCTTTCATCTGGATCCTACTCACTAGACCTTGCCTTCAAGGCTTCCCCTTCGATTTAGCACGAGCAGAGAAGGAGCCACGCTTTATCACAGCAATATCTTTTTTAAGAGGTGAAGCGAAGAAACTGCCTCAAGGCTACACGCTGTCTGTTTTCTTCCGCTACAATATCATAATTTCACATAGCCCAAAGCGAGATGGTGGGACCCCAGCTGGGCCAAGTGACAAAGAGGGAAATGTGAGCAAACTAGGGGCAAGGATCAGAGGACAAAAGGGACTCTCACTCAACCGTATAATAACTGTAATGAAAGCCCATTATACTCAAGTATTTTTTTTTTCCATGTGTGAAACACATTCTCCTTACTGCACACAATGTACAATGTACAGAACAAACTTTGGGTTTTATATAATGGTTACACTTTCATCATGGTAACTGACAGAAATGCCTGCCATTTGAATGGCGGAGACATTATGGGCGTGTGAGTGAATAAGCCCAGTTACAGTAAATAAGTGCTAGTTCCGTCTGTGAGCAGTGTTTATGACTGCAGCACACCTTAGCTGGTTATTTTTAGCTGGTCTTGATTATCCTGGAAACTGGCCTTAATAAATACTATAAGACTAAAAACAGGCTTCCTCCACTTGCCCCTCCTCCCCTTCCTCAGAGAAACCAAAGACTCACTCACAAAATAATCAGCTTTTAATTTTCTTCCCCCTCTCTTCTTCCATTCTCTCACTTTATCTCTCTCCCTCTCAGCTCTCACTCTCCATCACCCTCACCGGCTGACAGAACCGAACAACAGCACTTTCTTCTCTCTGGTTTCTTTCTATTTTTCTCTCTGTCTTCCCCCCCTTTTTGTGTTATTAGCATAAACGTGTTTTCATCCTTCCCTTGTGATTGTTTAACTTCTGTGTTCAGCATCTTGATTTGATTCCCTACAATTGCCCTAATTAGCATTACAAATATACACTTAGAGAGGAACAGAAATATCGTTAGGCCTGACAGACTAATTTAAGGGAATGAAGACCAGAGGAAAAGGCAACACTAAATTTGTGTGATAAAAGGTGTATCACTGCGTCTCAATAATGAGGTGTCTTATCTGAGTCCACTGAAATAACACTTTCACTATATTTATGTAAATCAATGAATGGCGTGTTTGCTTTAACTGAATATAACAGCCTTGCGAGCAGCTGACAATGGGAACACATTGGATGTTCAATTGTGATAAAAGGTGTAATCACAATAAGAAACGTACCTCTTATCTTCTCTCACTCTCTCCAGCCCTGATCATGTATTCTAAAGCCAATGATTAGACTTAAGACAGACCTCCTTCACTCCAAAGCCCCCTGGGACTAGCGATAAGCCAGAGCCAGCCATTAGTCTCCAGACCCCGAGACCAGGGACACAACTCATCCATATTTTCCCTAGGAAGAGATCAAGGCCATCTCAGAGGTCAGTTACATCAACTGCAATGACATACCCATGATTTCCACATTGCTTCTTTTTTTTTAACTCTTTATTTGGGTTTGTACGTAAAGAGTGTTCATGGGTGGAAACCAGTCCAGCTGGTCACTTTCCACTCATCTGATCTAAGGAGGGAGACTCTGAGCTGTAAACACACAGCGTGATGTTGAAGTAATTGTTCAGTCAGATTCCTGCCATCTGAAGCTGTAATTGACCATTTCAGTGATCAATCAACCAAGTAAATAATGAAAGTAATTGGTCTCATTATTGTCAAGCAGTACACAAAGTTGGTTTTCTCCAGAGGGCCCAACCTACAAAGCAGATGGCGTTCATCTGAAGAGCACAGGTACAGGGACTATGGGGACAAATTGTTGTGAGCAGGGCTCCGATGTTGTCATTATGAAGATAATTGCTTCTCCAACTAGTAGCCCTGAGCCATAAGGCACAGTGTTAAGAACAAAACAAGAATCAATGCATACTGCTTCAGGCCTAAACAGGAAACATTTTACAGTCATAAATGTGTCAAACCCACTAAAATACAGTGAGATGAATAATGTTTGTGTGGACATACAATTGGAGTCATGACCAATGAAGTGGATGCTGTAAAACCTTCAAAGAACAAGCTAAGAGTAGCTAGAAAGAATTGTTTGGCCCTTTAGGGTTACAGAAACTAGCTTATATAAAGTAGATATAGTCGGTGTGTTAGCATACTGTTACATATTTTACTGTTTCTGGCCATCTGATTAATATATGAATATTCAATCTTCATTTACCTCAGTTTTAGACTTCATTAATTCTTGAGAGAAATATCTGGCTCTTTAGCTGCTAAATGCTCACTAGCTAGTCACTAACGGTCTGGGCAAGTAGTGTACAGATGGCTTTTCGGATTTGATTTTGGTTGAAAACAGCTGCCTGTTGCTGCTTCTGGAAACAACACTGATGAGAGCGGTGAGAGTGAAACAAGACAGCAAAGCTGTGAGTGATAAATCCAAAACAAGGAGCTGAAAGATGCTAAAATGCTCTTTAAAGCTGGAGGGAATGGGATTCATCACTATAAGCAACCCCAATTAAATTGCAGTTATTCAATACATTGTTGATATAAAAACTTAAAACCAGCACATACAATATGTGAGCTAGTATTTATCATTAATGCTGTAAGGGCAGCTAAAAAAAATTCCATCCTGTATAATCAGCCTTTACACAATCCCAGTTTGACTTTGGATATGCGTAGGTTCTTGAATTAAATGAATAATTGCCTGAGCCTTTCAGAGTGCAGCCCTCCCTTAAAAGCAACAAATCTGAGTTTCTTTCAACAGCTATTTGCTTTGAAGTCACCCTGGCCCGTTCCAGAAAATCAATTAAAAACATGACTAATACATTTGCACCTAACATTTTCCACTATTTCTCTTTGGAGCGTTTGATGTCCCCCACTGACTAACACTGTGTAAATGCTGAGATCACAGAGATAGTGACAGGAGGATTTCAACAAGGACTCTTTCGCACTTCATTCACTGCTTCAAGTGAAGCTCTGACCTAAAGTGAAATTAAATAATGAAGGATATCAGTGGACTCCTACTGTGCTGCACTCGACAGAGAAATCCAGCACGCCTAAAAGCCCATCAGACGAAAGGTACGATATTATGCCCTGTGAGTGTCCCAGGTTGTCTTTCAGGCCTGCAAAGATATTCTCCTGTCGGATGATTTGTAAACAATCTAATGCAAGTGTTTTTTCTTCCTCCACCACTCTGCCCCTCCTTACATGTCCTATATACTCTAAGTCCCCTAGTGACAGTTATCAGAGAGATCTGCAGAGGTCTTTAATATGAGCATACCGCTTTCCCTTAAGTGGGCAGTACTAAGTCTCATTGTCTGCTGTAGATGTAGGAGGCACAATAGGAGCGGCTGAACCTATCTGATCAACTATCTACCAGGATGGAATGGGAGGTCGGTCTCCTTGGGCCCTGGCTCCAAAACCATTATTCTTATCACTGCAGGACAACGCACCGCAGGCCAGAAAAAACCCTTCTGAAAGGTGAAATGAGTGTGTCTCTCAGTGTGTGTTTACCCCCTCTCCGACTCACATTTCTGTATTTCTCATTAACTGATAATACATCACTCATGACCTTGTGATAAAAATACATTAGCTGGAGACCAGTCATTAATCTATAAAGTATCAGGCTGTTTAGGTTATCAGGTGAAAATAGGTTTACAAGTAATGGGAATAGGCTTAATTGCCGTTCTTAAACGAGTCATTATACATAGTGGACGTGGGTTATGTGTTGTCTTTGAGAGGAAAGTCAAGTCCATCATCTTATCAAGCAATGTGGTTTAGGAATGACCAGTATCTGACAGGACTGGTTGTCAGCTGACCAATCTCCATTGGAACTGAATGTACTACAGAAAATACAGCTCCATCATTGGTGCTTGTTTGAGAGATGAGGGAGAACTGGTTATACTATATGTATGTTGCTGAAGTGTAGTGATTTGGTGCTGATTTATGAAGACCAGGGTTTGATAGTACAGCTGGAATTAATTGATCCAATTGGCCTCAACATGTAGTTACTGTTTATTTATGAGAGCTACGGAGCCTATGCACATATATGTATCTACACCATAGCTACACCGTGACCCCTTGACTATGAATCAAGTTTATCCAGATTTGGGCCTCTGCCAACCATTTTGTTGATTTCTTGTCGTCTCTATTGACCACTTTTCCAGCATTAAAAGAATTTCTCACCATATCTTCACCTGTATGTAAGGGCCAAATCTTTGTGCTAAGAAACCACAAGTGCCGCTGTTACATGGATTACCATACCACCTCTTATAAACAACAAAGCTGAAAAAAACTCCGGCTTATCCTGTCAGCCCACAGGATAACTCACAAGACAGCAATCATTTTCAGAAAGCTTAATTTGAACAAAATGAGATGAAAGGAGATGTTTAAGCTTCATCCAGACCTGAAAGGCAAGGCAGAACTGGCTAACTGAAGAGGGCACTGCAATAGGAGAAAAATGGTTCAGCTAACTAAGTTTTAATAACACTGTTTACTATAATCTCAACAACATCTTATCTTATATCACAAGACACATTTCAGATCTCATCAGTTTTGCAGCAGGTAATTATTGCACTTATTTTAATTTTCCCTACTAGATACATTACTTTGAAAAGTCGTTGTCTAAAATGATTATGTTAATGCTTTATTCTGCCTTTCAGTAACTGAAAACACTCATTCTACGGTATTTCAGTGTGTGTGTGTGTGTGTGTGTGTGTGTGTGTGTGTGTGTGTGTGTGTGTTACACACAAAAGACGTTTGTATTAAGTAAAATATGTTTAATCTTTCTTGGTATCATTTTTCATTAATTAAATATGGGCTATAATTACACTGAACCATTATCACTCCCATTACAAACAATTAAAATACACCATCCATCCTGTCGATTTGGCAACCAAAAGCCAATGGCTGGTTGCCAGCCTGGCAAACCACTTCTAAAATTTACTGTGGGGCCCTGGAGAGGTTGGCTAAATTTGATTTCATTCGAGCTAAAGCTTGAGAATTCAAGACCCAACCAGAAATAACTGTACTAAATGCACAACACAAAAGCACACCAAGGGCCTGTCTCCCAAAGCAGGATTATTAAATTAGTAGTTCAGCAGCACTGAATACCAGGCAGAATAGCTCTTTTTATTTGAGTCCATAGTCAGGTTTTGGGGTCAGGGGTTTTACTTTATTCAACTAACATGATTATCCTGCTTCTTGAGACGAGCCTTAACTGAATGCAAAAACACACCGTCTGTGTGTGCACAATGAAACGCAGCCTTAAAACTAAAGCTGCGGGATGTGTGTGCAATGTACCAAAGCTGGCACATGCACCAACGTATATGTCACGTGCCAGTGACATATACAGTTTTTCGTTCTCTACATTCTCAGTACTTAGCAGGAAGTGATTTATCCACTTTATAATTATCACCTGGATGAACACCCTTTTCCCATTCTCAGTGTTTACAAACATTTCCCATGCTCACAAGCCTTCAGGCTGTAAACACGTTGTGCTAATATAATTATTAGCTAATACATGTGTGAAAAGTATATTTAAACCTGCAAAGCACCATGTAAACAAAGTCTGTGGTGGAGGAATGTGTTAAACAGCGTCAGTCGTGTTGCAATCACAGCTTCGGGTTTTAAAATATCAAATTAATTGCTAAGCTTTATTTCCATGCCAAATCCATGGCTGAGTTTGACTTTCTTGCCAGCATCAATTTGTCAGTGTAGGTGTTAAATTTTCCAAGCGGTGAGGCTATCTAAGCTAGCCAACAGCATTGCTAGTGTCATGCGCTGTAGCTTGCTAACCTATAACGTATGCTTGGACTTGAGCTGTCTGCTATGCATAAATCTCCGTCCTGCTGCAGGCAGAGAGGTGACAGAGAGGCAGATGAGGACATCCAGTGCAGTATGAAGGATGGTGGCAGCCGTTCCCCCAGGCCACGGTGATGGCACTGCATCGATCCAGCCACTCTGGAGCCTGAAGTGCAGAGCCTTTTGGCTTTGTCAGCACTGTTCAGCTCAGCATTGCTCCAACTCCCCCGATCACTGTCATAAACCCAGGAGAAAACACCCAGAGAAAAGGAAGAAAATGCTAATGTATCTGGGACCAGACAGGTGGTGCAGGATTGGCTAAATAACTGTTCACGGAGCACTTCTTTATAATGTTTTTATGTTTTTGCCGTTTTGAAATCCAGGCAAATTAGTGTTTACTGTCAGGCAGGGGGAAAGCAGAAAGACAAGAGGTTTTTGGAGCTATTCCTTCTTCATCTACCTCTAAACAGAAGCACCTGTTTGTCCTATTCAGCCTCCCAAATGGTCCTCCAGGAAACTTAATTCCACTAATCCACTCATATATTTACTCAGGTAGAGGTATGCAGGCAGGCACTGAAGGTATGCACTGTTGTCTTCAGGTGGCCAGTGTTTGTCTTCTCTGGTGATTCACTATGTTGTACACTAGTTTATATTGTGTGCCATTAATCTCTCAAGTCACTTTGGATGTACCCAGGGAGCTTCTGCTCTCCCTCGCTCTTGTCTCTTTGCTTGCTGAATAGAATCAATACTGGCCAGACTCTGGACTTTGAGCTTCCTGTTTTATTTTTACAAGCACAAAATCTGCAGAATCTAAAAGCACAGGGTCTTGGCACTACAGAGGTTTTCAAGTGCACAGACAAAACTTGGTTAACACCTCATGTCTTGGGGTTAGACTGGGGCATTTTTAATATGTTAGCCATGGTTGGGCCTTAAGTTATCTGGCCCTGATTTAGAGTGGTATAAATCTTCTCATCCAACTCTTGGCAGGATTGTAAATAAAGGTATTTCTCAAAAATGTCAAAGTAATCCTTTCAATTAGCCAAACATAAAGCAGTTAATATTAAGTTGATGCATTCTGGATTTATCTTTTTAAATTTGGAAGACATGTCCTTGTTTTATTTGCATGTTTACTATGTGATCTACAGGGATATAATGTGGTGACCTGATGATATTGCCATCAGCCAATTATACTTCAGGATTTGGGTGAAGCACACGGAGTGGCCAGCCATTCTTTGACACACCCCTGCTCACTTCCAATCAGTCATTGCAGCAATGAGCCTCCATAAAAACTATTATTCTGTAAAAAATAAACTTAAATCATTCTGCTGGGATGTGTAAAACTGAACTTAGTCTTTCTGCTGTGCACAGGAAAAAAGCTTTAATTCACCCCATAACTATTTGTGTGTTCAGCAATAATGGTGCAGTGAAATCCATTAGGCACAATTGCTATGTTGGCATGGTTACTGCCTAGGTGGGATAAGCAAATTTCTGCACATGCAGGGAAATTTGAAGGGTTGTCAGATGTAGAGAGGCGACAAATATCCATCTCACCGGTAATGCGTCAACATAATCAAGTTAGCTTGTTTTGGGCTTGAAAATTTTGTTTTCCCCAGGAACCTACATGATGATGCTGTAAAATCCAAAAAGGTGTTTTTAAAGTTGCTGCACCTACACCTATACAGTAACATCTGTATAGTGTTTCCTTTTAGAGACTCCTAATTCTGTCCAGATCAAAAGTTTTGAATTGCTGAAAATACATCAGGTTGGTTTGACTTACCTTATATTCAAACACTTTGAAATCAGTGACAAAAAACACAGTAACATCTTTATAATAATATAATACGTGTTTATAAAAGATATAGACATTCCATGATAAAATATTGGAATGACATGGCATTTCCCTCCATTGTACCTGGAGAAAAAATATTTCCTATGAAAAGCTTGCTCGGAAATGTCAAACCAGCTGCCATTAAAGACGCGGTGACATTATTATTCCATTTCTTTAAGTTGTGATTCCATCTCTGCCAACAGAAGCCCTAATTTCTGCTGCTCCCCAACAGACAGAAGCCAGACAGATTAACTCAATTACTCTTTGACTTGAGTAAATGAAGGAAACAATACATTTCTCATTTAAGCCTAATCCTGTGTGGGAGCAGCGGAGGAGTAATATTGCAGGTGGAAGGAAGGCAGAAATGGGAAGAAGGCAGGAGTGCGAGGGGCTTGAAAATGAATTCCAAGGCAGCCAGCATGTTTGCTCTTCTTTTTCATGCTTTCTCTTAACTACAGGCGGAGAGCGGCAGGCGGGAAGATGGAGAGGAGGGGAGAGGGCAGTAGACGGAGGGATAGACATGATGGAGTGACAGACAGGCAGAGAGTCAGGCAGGGGAGAAGAAAAATGAGAGGGACAGAATGGGGTTTACAGCTCCAATATGTCAGAGTTAGTTTGCAGGATGAAGCAGCAAAAAATCGACCAATTTCCACACTGCTGACACACCCGAACTAATACCCTGCAAGGGGAATTACAGTCAGCCTTGTGTATGAAACATGGTGTGACACATGTGGTCTCTGTATTGTCTGTAGCATCTGTTGAAGGGGCACAGATGGCAATGGTCATCCTTGCCACTGCTCGGCCTCATGGGAGATGTGGTCTGTAATGACGTTTTACTGACAGCGAGGGCCATCTGTCAACACACGACAGCCTGTTTCCAACTTCCTTTTCTCTCCCACAAATGTGGATTGTGGGGGTAGGTCGTGGAAAAGCGGTCGCCATGTTAAGGATGGATATTTGTACGGCGTACATGAAAGGTCAGGACTGGGCACTTACTGCGGCAGCAACAACAGTGAAACCCTGGAGCAGCAACAGCGGTGAAACCCCGGATCCTCAACAAAGCTCTGTCAGACTGCAGGAGAAAGCTGTCAGTGCAGACGCCCAAACCTTTACCGCCCTTCCCTCTCCCTCACACTCACTCTCGCCTCGCTCTGACTCATGTGTCAGCTCTTCAAACACTCTCCATTCTCTCCTGCCTTAAGCTAGACGCAGAGAGCAAAAGAAAGAACTAGTCCATCTTTGGGTGCTGTAAACAAAAAGGAACACTCTTTGTGGTATGTGAGTTTTTTCTCCCCTGTCTACGTGCCACATCAAACTTATTTCTGTTCCATGGATATGCAAGAAGGACTTCTTTCACCTACTTTTTTCTCATTTGCTGGTCCTTTGGTTATTCGCAGATAAAAATAAATTGGAGGAGAGGGAGATAATGAAGATATGATGGGGACAAGGCAGAGACAGCAATCCAGGAATATTGAAATTGACTTGAGCGGCTGCACTGCTTTTCAGTCTCCCTCTTTCTGAATGGTGATACAGGCTCATTAAAAATTCATCGCTCAACTATGAAAAGAGCGGACGTCTGCATTTTGGCTGGACTGAGAGACAGCCAGCAATGTCTGGACTGTCTGTGGCTCTGTGTGTACAACATGTGTGGTTCTGCAAAAAAATGATGTTTAAAATTCAAAGCACAATGTCCACACAAGAACATAAAGGATTACTGTATTATTCAAAGCAGCGTAAAACAAAAAGAGAGAATGTAAGAGTCTACAGCCATGCTATTAGCTCTGTAGGCTATACTTAAGCACAAAGATTCTTTGATCTAAATGCAATGTCAGCATGCTAAGATGCTTTTGGTTACAATGCTAACATGTCGATGTTTAGCATTTATAATGTTTAACCTCTTTGTTTTGCATTTTAGCATGGTAGCATGTTAACATTTGCTAAAAGAGAAAAGTACAGCTGAGGCTGGTGGGAATGTCAGTTTTGCAGGTATTTTTTTAAATTTTGAGTTGATGATGGCACTATAGGTGAAAAGTGAAAAGGAATCACTAAAGTTATTACAATTCATCTGGAGGGGCATCAAATCAATCTGTCAAACAGTTGGCAGGAGACATTTTACTCAAAACCACAAATGTCAACCTCATGGTGGCAATGCAGATAAAGTCAGGGGGTCGCCAAAGTCATTAGGATTTATCATCTGGAAACCATGAATGCCTGTACCAAATTGTATGGCAATCCATACAATAGTTGTAGAGATATGTAAGACTAGACCAAAGTGGTGGGCCGACCAAACAACCGACAGACGGACTGATATTGCAATCCCTGGAGCCATGCCACTAGCATGGCTAAAAATGGCAGGGGCAAGATATATACAGTAATACAGAGAGTGACACAGACAGTCTTTCATTTGATGTCAGGATGTACAGTACATTTTCAGTTTTCAGCAGTAAGGGCCACATAGCATCTTTTTTTAATTGTTGTCAATGAGAAGCTAGCACATGTGCTGCACTTTTTTCAGGGTGCTCTGCCTTTTTTGTGCATCCTCTGAGATCTTTTGGTTGAACATTTCTGAAGTCTTCAAAAAGGTGCTGGTGTCATCACTGCCGCAACCAGTCATATATTAGATGGGGCTCATCACCCTGGTAACCAAGAAGAAAGGGGAAGCTGGTGAGCAGTGTGCTATTATCACCCTATGTGTTGTAAGCTTGTTGTTAGCTGTGTAGTCACCTCCTTAACGTAGCATTAAGATATTGTTGTCATAGAAACAAAACCCATTTGCAGCGTTCTTTTCTTCATCCCAGTGCTCCTCATTGTCCTGCCAGAAAAAAATGCTGAGAGGACACAAGCCTGCATACATCGTTAGCATATACGATTATAAACTGAATTAATGGCCACGAGAGGCCAAGGCTGTGATGTATTCAGAGCAAAGAAGACATTTCTTATTCATTTTATTTTACCATTGTTCACCATTCACATAATATACAAATCCCTGTGATCAAGGTTAACTGCTATTCAAGAGTATAAAGCGAGTGCTTAAGAGCTATAATTATTCAAAAAGCTGTGGAAAGTCATTCATTGGTACCAGAGATCCAAATATCCTTTACAGCTATTTATTCGATAGTCAGAACTTCTTATAAATTACTTTTTCTGTGATGTGCTACAAAAAGCTTCAGTGACTTTATGGAAATAATGTACTCATACAATTTTACATACAATGCACCTTTGAATACCCTGAGCATTTGCTATGTTTAAAAACACTGAAACTGAAAAATGTGACTGATGCTGTTTCTTGCAAAACCTTTCCATCTCTTCAAATGATGAAAAGCAAAGGAAAAACTCAGTATAAATGCACAAGGGCGTCTTTACAGTATAAACCCACAGAAGAATATGGTCAAATAATAGTCTGTCTGCACATAACATTCAACATTTCAGACAGGAATGAGCAGTATTCTAAAGACGAGCACTTTTGTGCTTGTATTTAAACCTTTTTCATACCTATTTTTAAGTTATAGGTCAGTGTCCATCCATCCGTCCATCCATCCATCCTTACATCCATCCATCCACCCACCCATCCTTCTTTTCATCCTTCCTTCTTTTAATGTTCTGGTGCTTATCTGAGTATGGGTTGTTGTGGCAGTAGCCTAGACGTCCTTCTACACAGCCACGACTGCCATCTCCTCATGAGGCATCAAAAGGAGTTCCTAGACCTGATGAGATATATAAACCCTACAGCATTAATGTTTTCTGCCCCAGGGTCTCCCACGAGTTGGGAGGAGTGATGTGTAGGAGAATGTGTCCAGAATACCTCCACAGAGAGGCTTACAGAAAGTGTCCTGGCACAAAATGACCTCAGTTGACTTTATTTAGTTGGCTGATTCAGGAGATCTGAGCACCTAAACTGTCCCTAAAGATGAGTCCAGACACCCTGTGAAGGTAACCAATTTTACCCATGATGTCAATCTTTTAGTCACTTCCCACAATCATAGCTGAGGGTTGGAATGTACATTTGAGTCATGAATTGAGAGCTTTGTGTAGATGTAGTTCTTTAAGGTCAACATTTTTTTTATTATTATACAACTACACTCTCAAGATAAAAACATACATGATGATCAAAATTATTTAATGCTGGGGAAATCAAATAAAATACCAGAGAATAGTATCATATGTGGGTGTATGACAAGCTAAACTAGTAAATTACCTGTTCATGCTTTTTTGTATATGGCATCCAGCAGATGAATTTGATCGAGCACTATGTCTCACATAAGTGTGCACAAAATAAACATGAAACATTCTTTGCTACTGAAATATGAGAGCTAACGTTTTCACACTGCTGTGGCACTGCTCTCTTCATTCTGCGCACAGACACGCCCACGCAAACTACAACATCAAAGATCATGCCTCAATGCCAATGATGTATGTTGAAAGAGTTATTGATTTACTTGGAAAGTGTTCTCATGTGCTTGAAGCTATGATATTATGTGAGCTATAATGACCTTCACAAATGCAAGGAGGTAACACATTTACATAAAACCTTTGAAAATCACATTTATTGGCTGACAAATTATTGGATATGCATGGAATTGGAACAATGAGGTGTAATAAACTGCTGGAAGGGTGAGAATTTAAATATATCCATGTCCAATATATAACAACCACTTAAACTACCCTGATGTTCAGACTAGATGGCTATTTCATTGCCACTCCATTATTCAGTATAATACTAATTTTGTCATTTGCCATTTGTGGTTGGATTATTGGATTTTGCCCTGACCAATCACTGGTACTAACTGACCAACATGTAATTTTCAGTCAACGCTAAACACTGAAACACGTTTCCAGTTAAGCAAGTTTAAATAAAATGTCAGGGATAATAATACCAGGAATGGCAGGCTATAGAAATGCCTTTGTATGTTTGATTTAGTCAGACGTTAATAACTTTGTGGAAAATGTAGCTGCTGCTGTGAGTAGAATAAAAACTACAGTACCTGTATGTTAAAAACTATTTCAGTGTGTCAAACTGTGGCTGGAGAAAAAGAATTGGCAACACTGCTCATTTGCATGTTTCTTTCTTGACTTCATGCATCAAATATTTAAATGTGTTTTGGGATTTAATTAAATTTGATGCAATGTGATCATTAAGTACAAATAAGGAATTGGTTAAAATGAAATAAAAGTGTTTGAACTTTACACTTCATAATTGGCTCAATTGTTTTGACCTTTTCAGTGCTATACACGTCTTTAGTCATCTCTCTATTCATTTATCTGAGATGGAAATAACAGCAGAATGAAAATAAAAGTTCTTTGTCAGATCACAAGACATACACTTGCTACATTTGCTGGATATAATTATCTAACATGGACAAATGTCTGTTCATCCTTTCTCTTCGCATGATTGTTTCATCTTTGGTATAACCTTTTGAAAAAGTGATATTGGTGACCTTATAGAGTAGGATTAGTAAAAGAAATAGAGAAAGACAGAGAGAGAGAGAGAGAGAGAGAGAGAGAGAGAGAGAGAGAGAGAGAGAGAGTTGTATAATGAGGAAGATAGAGGCGAACAAATTGAGAGAATGATCATGTATAATTTAAGGACAAGTGGTTCTCCCCTGAGACATCTCTGTCACTTAATAGGTCACAGTTATTACCGCAAGAAACCATTGCAGCCTGCACGGTAAGTCACAGCATTTTGGAGGTAACAATAATGGGGAAAATGAACACCAAAGAGGGCATAGAAAGACGAAGAGGATTAAGTAAAGAAGATGTGAGGAGATGATAAAAAGAATGAGAAGAGAAACAGAATAAAAGGGGAAAGCATGGAAATTTGCAAGGACGCTAGGGAGCTTGTGATCAGATAAAAATAGACAAAAAAAGAGGGATGAAGAGGTGAGTCATATTCATGGAAAAATGTGCACTTCAAGACGTAAATTGTTCTCAGAGAAGCTGCTAATGCACCAATGTACCACTGAACAAAATGGTGTGCATTATGTAAGCACTGATACAAAATGAGTATCAAACAGTTCCTTAAATAATATTAATTTGCACTTACTTTCTAGAATTTAATTAATCAGTTTAGATGACTGGATCAGAGAGAGAGAAGTGCTGCTGACCCTGACTGGGGATATTGTCAAGCTGTGGAAAGCGCATTTTGAGGAACTCCTGAACCCAACCAACTCGTCCTCTGTGGAGGAAACAAAGTTTGGTCTGTGATAGTAGTTTAGAGGCTCCTTAGCAGCAAGGTACCAGGTGTGGATGAGATTCACCGTGAGCTGCTGAAGTCTCTGGACATTGATGGGCTGTCTTGGCTCACATGCCTCATCAATGTTGAGTGGAGGTTGGGGACAGTGCCTGCGGAATAGCAGACGAGGGGTGGTGGATGGCATTTTTAAAAAGGTTGACTGGAGGGTGTTCTC
The DNA here is from genome assembly GCA_036024295.1 of Nannoperca obscura. Taxonomy (NCBI): domain Eukaryota; kingdom Metazoa; phylum Chordata; class Actinopteri; order Centrarchiformes; family Percichthyidae; genus Nannoperca; species Nannoperca obscura. Next base: position 64,710 of record JAVQJL010055743.1, read on the forward strand.
CAGTTATCAGGGTCTCACACTGTTCAGCCTTCAGAGGAAAGTTCATGCCTTGGTGCTGGAAAGGTGGCTTTGACCAAACCTCAGACCCAGGTGGAGTAATGCGGATTGGGCCATTGGGTCCTGTAACTAACATGAGCTGTGTTTGTATTGTATAGGCAACATGTTTTCACTGGGTTACAGATTCTGTTTGTGACCGGGGGGAGGAGAATGCCTGGTTCAGGGACTCTTCAGCGCACGCTGGCTCAAACTCGTGGCTATTTGCCCCCCTTGGCCAAACTTCCATTCTAGACTGAGTAAATAAACATTTGTAATATTGTTGCTGTTGTTGCCACTGCAGCTTGTTGTTGCGCACAAAAATATTTATGTGACAGTCTGCCAAGTTCTCTTTAAAAGAACGATGATGTCATCATCTTCCGGTTTGACATTTGTTTCACCCAGTAGTTTGGGTGTATTGTATGTTTATAGACCATTATATAATTAATTGTTCTTATTATTAGTTGACAAGCATAAAGGCACTGTCTTTGGTCAATGTATGATTGGTTTTGTGGTCAGTATGTCTTGACTGACTTGAACCCTTGTAATGTGCAATGTGATGTGACACTGCACTAAACTGAGTATTATGGATGGAGTAAATGTGTTTAGCAAAAGACTTAATATAAACTTGTAGAAACATAAATCTCATTATTCTTGAGATGTGTACTAAAATATGACAGAACTTTCAGCGTTTATCTAGTTTCTTTACCAGTATTCTTGTGCACACTAAGGAAAAGGTTTACTACGATTTCATAATTTCTTTTCATTTGCATTAGATATCTTGGAGCTCAAAGTTACTCAACTCTAAAATAGGCTAATTGTTGTTTTCAGCTAATGTTAAGTGTGGTAGCTTTATAATGGAGCTTAATTTGAGTGATGCACATTGTTTATAGTGACAGTGCTCTCAAAAGAGAAGAGGCAGGAAGAGAGATGGCTAAAGAAGAGCATTTTTGCAAACTTGAACAAATACATTTTCAATAAATACTTTTGTCTATGTGTCTTTGTTTCAGATTGTAGTGAGCACGTTTTCATGGTGGGTTTAAGATAGCATACATCAGTTTCTTTTGATGAGTAACATTTGTATTATATATTTGGAACATACATCTGATTCTTGTCATTCAGGAACAACTTGGTTTAAGTGCACAAGTATGTTTGTGTCAGGAGGAGCAATGGAGACAGCACAAGGGACGAGCATGTTTTTGAATTAAGACGAAGCCCCTTAAAATGTCTGTGCACGTCCCTGACCCTATGAACGTTCACGCACATATGCACAATCATGCACTTTTTGTTGACATGTTATAATTACAAATTAATCTAAAAATCCTGACATGCTCAGTCAAACATTTTCAGTCAGCCAAATATTTACTGCCTTCTGGGCCAGGCTGTGAGACCTCGCAGCAAGCGACCTGAAACTACCCTATTTTAACTTCTCAATGATGGAATCATTAGCTTCTGCAGTCTCTGGCTAATCTCCCGCTCATCAGAGCAGTATAGGATGCTATAGGTTATGTGATCCTGACTAGCCTTTCTATTGTGGGCACAGCAGTGTGCAGCGTTGAGCTAATCACTTAACAGGTCCGCAGAGGGAGCGTACTCACTGGGAGCCTGCACTCAACGATGCTGAGTGAGAGGCAAGTGAGTGTGTGTATGTGTACATCTGTGTGTGTGAGAGAGCGCACTGGATGACTGAAGGGTTTTGGCAGAACGAGGTCACTCTGTTCTACCAGGTGAATTTGTGTGGGGGTGGACAGGATAAGGAGGAATGTTTGTGTGTGTGTGTGTGTGTGTGTGTGTGTGTGTGTGTGTGTGTGTGTGTGTGTGTGTGTGTGTGCAACTGTGCAAGTGTATGAATTTGTACGTATGGCCTCATTGTAATGTCTAAAAATGCACTGCCGAAATATGTTTTCATACTTGTAATTTTGCAATGTTTATAAAAAAAACATGGCTACTGGATGAAAGTAAAGTAAAGAGAAAGTAACATGGATTGTTACTTTTTACTGAATCTTCAGCAATTCTGCACTAAATACGGATGATAGTAATAATATGGCATCAACATCCACAGACCACATTTCCAGGAAGAGATAAATACATTGTGGGTCCAATTTGATTACTTATTATCATTGCAGTGCGACTACCTGACATTGTGTCCGCTGGATCCTATTTTCTACTACCAAGAGAGTGGCAGGTGGAACTGGGAGAACCTGTGAGTTGTAGCTGATTCAAGATAAAATGTCCATTAGTATCTAATCTTTTACCAGCTCAGAACCACCAGAACCCTTCATGGTATGACAGTGCATATTGTATCTCTTTGACAAGACTACATAGGCATCTACGTGTGAGACTCATATACATGCATGTGCATGCAATGAAATATAAATATGCAGCTAATGTAGCCCTCTGTGGACCCAGACTGTGATGTGATGTGATGTGAACACTGTGCTGTTTAATGAGTGTCTCTGGAGAAGGCAGGTACATGTCTTCTGTCCCTCCAGCCAACCCAGAGCAGTGCCCTTCTCTCTCAGCATCATTAACGCCTACGGTAATGATGACAAAAACACACACTGTAATGAGGTTAAGTGACATTTTTATATGTTGACACTACAATAAATGCAAAGCTGCATAATGTGTCAACATAAAAGCCATCTTAGTGAAGTTTTATAAAAAAACTCACAACAGAACTTATTTATTAAAATGACAAATTTTAACAGATTGTCAATACTTGGAAAAAGTGCTAAAAGGCACTGAAGCAGAGGCAAAATATTAAACTGCACACATTTTGGAAGGTGATGTTGTGGTAATTAATCATATTGTTAATGAGTGACTAATAGAGGAGTTGTTTTCATAAATGGCTGTACAGGCTGGGTCTCAGGAGAGCACCTTTTAGTGTTCAATCCAGTTCAAGATGTCTAGGAGCCCTGCATTTTATTTTTTGCTTTAGCCTTTCATTTATCACATCCCAGGCTGAAAAGACACCTGTCGCATAGCTGGCACCACAGAAAGGGTGGAAAGGAGAGCCTGGGGGAAAACTAATGTTCAGTGTGCTTCGTCCTAAATATTAACCAGACGCTTCCTGCTCTAAACCTGCTGATGGCAGCCACTTCTAGATAGACGAAGGGAGGATGCGCCCCAGTCCTCCACGGACAACACTGCCCTACTTGTGCGGAGGTGACCCCCATGTTTTCTACACGGACCTAACATTCACCATTGTTATTTATGAGCTCGCAATGGTGTCCTTTTACAGGGAGACCATGTGCCACCTGTTTTAGCAGTAGGTTAAAGTACGGCGCAATGTGCTCTGCAAAGGTGTAACTGGAGGTGCCTGAGTAAAGCTAACCTACTCGGCAAAATGGGATACAAGTTTTAAACTAGGCTGCAAGCTTTCAAGTTAGTTCCTTGTTCTTGGAGTCAAACAGTAGATTTATTGGACTCATTGTGAGGTGCTATGGGGTGCACTTTCATATATCAAAATATTGTTGTCAAATTAATTATGATGGTGACAATTGACACAATTGTGTCAGCCATGTGTCCGCCATGTTGCTCTGCATGTGTTTGCTTTAAAGGAGTAGTTCAACATATTTGGAAATACGCTTATTTGCCTTCTTGCCAAGGGTTTGATGATAAAGTCAATACTACTTCCATGTCTGTAACGTAAATATGAAAAAAATACTTTTAGGTGTGTTTCTGCAGTGTAATGGTTCACTGATCTTTGCATTTTACCTCCCTTGCCTAGTGTGAGGAGGTTCTGACAGAAACATTATAAGACCTTGGTGTGCCAGTCTTGAATTGATATTGAAGAAGACTGGATCCTGTTGTAAGAAGAGCCATACACACATCCATTGGTGGCCTAGTTTTCTTGGGAATTATAGACTATTGAAGGGATAGTTCGTGAAGCAAATACCTTGTGACCCCTGTTGTGTGGGGTTTGGTTTTAGGTACCTGTATTTGTTATAAAATGCATTCAAATATAAGACAAATGAGGCTGTTGAGTTTGCTCATAAAGAGAGACCTGAATGTACAATTTTTATTCATCACTTAGTTTCGCATAAAGACTGAAAATAGGTAAATTAGCTAGTGTGGCTCTCTCAAAAGGTAACAAAATCCGGCTACCGGCACCTCAAAAGCTCACTAATTAACACATTACATCTTGTATTTGTCTAATCCGTACAAATGCTGAAGTGGAAAAACAATCCACCCTTTTACAAGGGTTTTGCTGGACTACTGGCCAGGCTATTTTGTTGCCTCTGGGCAGAGTCAGACTTGATGTTTCCCTCTATTTACAGTTTTTATGTTAAGCTAAGATAACTAGCTGTAGGTTCCAGCCTCATATTTATTGTACAGACGTGAGGGTGGTATCGATCTTCGCATTTAAGTATATCCAAGAAAGCTGATAAGCATATGTCCCAAAATGTTGAACAATTGCTTTTAAGAGCAAGAACAGGCCCATAATAACAACTTAAAAAACATGAAACTGTCCACATAACTAGAACTCCGGCTGTGTAACTCCATTCAGATTAAAGCTCACATGTACATTGGGAACACTTCTTGTAATGTTTCTTGTGTGTATTACCTTTACATGTAATGTGGTATGCAACATTAAGTTTCCAATAATAAGTGTAAGAAAGTCCATATAAACATTACAAAGATCTGACCTTAATTTTTAAAACAGGCATTTTCATTTTTTGCAAAATGTTAGTGCACACAGTCTTTTCTCTCTCCTCACAACATTCCTCTCTTTTTCTCTCCTAAAGTGCTCACGTATAAAATACTGTGCTATAAAATTTTATGCACCTCTGGCTTTATAAAACCAGGTGGGCTTTAGCGTGGGACTCAGGTGCAGGAAAGAACAGAGACTTTTGCAGGGACACCTTGAACAATCCCTTACTGCTGATTCTTTTATTTTCTTTTTTGTGAAGGAAGGTTCCCATTTAGGCTAGCAGTCAAGCAGAGAATTAAGGATGTAATCAGAACTGAAGATAGCCATCTGGACTGTATTTGTGATTAAATGTAGAGAATATAGGTTAGCAATTTTCTTATAAGTGCTGTAGTGCTGAATATGGACTCTTGGGATTTATTATCTGTTCTTTAAAATTCATAACATTAAGGAGAACTACAAAAAAGACCTACATCATTCTGCAACCGCAGCAGCTCTTAGTATGGCCACAAATGCACCGGGGTGGAGGATATTACTGAGTTTATCCTCATGGAAGTTGAAGAAGCTTTCAGGAAATATCCCCCTTTCTTCTTTCCCATTTAATGATGTTGAAGCGCATTTATTTAATCATTCTCTTTTTTGTACTTGTAGACCAGAGGTACACGATTATACTGGTTGTACATGTACACACCCATGCACAGGTGAAAGGGGTACACACACACACAAACACAATACAAGCAGACAGGGTCAATGGACCCTGAGTGAACCTTAGCACCACACTTCAAAGCATCAAGGTTGAGCAGAGGACTCTGTTTCCTATAATGAAGAGGAGATAGTTAATCTGGCATTAACGCCTGGCCTCTTATGAGGAAACACCATGATTCAGGGAGGTGTGCAGGAGTCTTCTATATGCATACAGACACACACTCTCTCTCTGCTCCTCTTTTTTCTTCCTTTCACCATGGTGATATAGACACACCACAAAGAGCGGTTGAATGAAAGGAGTGTCAAACGAACATCGATTTCTAATAGGGAACTTTCTGGATCAGCATGGGGCTTGGCCTATGTCACGTCTGTGCTTCGGTCAAGGACACCATGTGGGGGAGCATCAACTGGACCTGTCTCTCTTCACCAGGCATCAAATGAACTGCCACAGCAGGACACAGGGATCAGAGAGCAGTGGGAGACTTCTTTCATCTCTTGGGGATTAGCGCTCCCATAGGAGAGAAGTATATGTGTGTATGTGCACTGTGTAACACTCTAGGAGAAGTATCTACCTTTTAGCCACAGGCTACACACTTCCTGTTTCTGCTGCATGCTGAGAATCCCCCCAAGGCCACAAATATATGAGGCTCCATAAGCAAAAGAGAGATGAAGGAGAAGACATCCCCCTTGGGCAAGTTTTCTTAAAATAAACATGAAACTTGTTTGTGTGCTCTTTCCTCATATGCAACAGTGACGGTTATAGGCTGAGTTACTCCACTGTTGGTTGATTGTATTTAAAATATTCAGCAAGGTAAAACACTGTTCACAGCTCCCCGTTATGCTCGAGAGGGAACCAATTTGTATGAAGCAGGAAACACACTAACAGTAACACAAAAAAGGTTGACATGTGCTATAGAGTGCCATCCCTGTTAATTCAAGTACAGGCATTAAACATGTATGGAAACAGTGAAGGCTTCAATGCGCTGTATCCACTCAGGTCTATTGAAGCAGTAAGCGCCATGGGGGAAAAGGTGAGGCAAAGAGCAAAGCCATCTAGGAAACAGGATTGTGTGACAATCTGTTGGATCCTGGATCATCAGCCACTTCACACTAAGCAACACCTTTAGTGTCGCTGCTGCACACAAGCTCACAGCAGCACAGAGGTGAAATGGAGAGAAAACCTGCTACACAAATACATTAAATTGTCACCTTGCTCCCTTGTATTTTATTTCTCATTCTTTATCTTTACTGTCTTTACACACATACAGTCCAGACAAAGCCCATACTTCCTTCCTTCATTAGTTCCTGCCACACAGCCTGACACTGATGGCAACTTTTCACACACTGTCAGGAGAGTGTCTGTGTGTCTCACCTTGTGCAGACCTGCTCCCTTATTGATGTCACTACTAAGAATAAGAATGACTCCTGCTGCGCTCTGTGTCCTGGATACCAAGCACAACCACTCAGCCTTCACTCTTCAAAGCTGCCTGTCTGCACATACCAAGGTACTTAGTCTCTGCTTAGTACTTAGACTCTTAGTCCATGGAGGCAATTTAGCAAGATTTATGTCCAATTACAACAGTCCAAATGTAAATACATCATATCACATTGCTCATGTATTGAATAAAAATCGGACAGCTTGCATTTGGTCTTATGTGAATGAGTGATCCTCTATGTTTTTATGACAGTGTTGTTTTCCAATTGTGATTGTCTTACTCTATTTATCACCTACTGTAAATGTGACCCCATATTCACAACTGCCTACCTCCAATAACACCTGAGTCCTAATTCGGCCTAGAAATCATGGCCCACCCAACCATGTTCTTTTTATTTTCTTTTTAAACAGAGCTGGCCCTGCCACCACTGAATGCTCTGGCACAGCCATCCACCTGCAGTGTGCCCACCATGCCAGTCTAGGCCAGGACACCAGGCTCTGGGCAGCGAGCAGCGGGCAACTCATAAATGAGTAATGGCAGTCACATTAACATTCGGTGGAAGGGCATGCTAAGGGCAGGAAGGAGGGGGCCCCAGCGAGTGCAGGCGCTCTCCCTGTCTTATAAAACAGCAGCTGATTAATGTTTGATTCTAGCTGGCCTCATTCTTCCGCTAGCACAGTGCAGAGCTAATCTACAGAGTGGGTGAGAGCGAGAGTGATGGAGCTGTAAGAGTGGGGTGAAGAAAAACAGTTTGTACAGGTAGTGTTTGGAAAGGTTGAGCCAGCAATATGCTGTCTTTCCTCCGGCCCTAAAATGAAAAATATCAGTGGTGCGGAACAGTTCAATCAATTCAAAATGAATTGGGGCATTGATACGATAGGGCATGAAAATGATGATGAAGGATGAGGAAAGGACAACAACAGGGTCATTTTGGGTGAGTGACAAATATGGGCTGCTTTACAAGAAAAATCCAGTTTACAAACCTTTAACACCTACAACAGGTTATTGCTGATACCTTTATGTCCTCTTTTTTCAAGTTTACTTTTTCGCTGTTCCACCACATATCTGGCTTAACGTAAGAAAGTTAAAGACATTTTAATAAAAAACACACGATGATGCTTAGCTGATGTAATGTTTACCATGTTCACCATCTTAGTTTGTGTTTTAGCATGCTAACATTTGCTAATTACCACTAAACACAAAATGCAGCTGAGGTGGATGGTATACAAGACATCTGACTCAAAATCACAAATGTAAACCTCATTGTAGAGCAAGAGGAGAAGTCAGACAGAATTCAGACCCTGAATGTCTGTTAAACATTTCATGACAATCTGCCAATTAGTTGTTGAGATATTTCAGTCTTGAAGTGGTAGACTGACCAATTGACATTGCCATCCATAGAGCCATGCCATTAGCGTGATTGTATATTATAAGAATGAGAAGAAATGTTGAATATGAAGCTAAATTTACTCTGCTCACGTACAAACCACGGCTGAATGGAAAAAGTACTGGACATTGTCAAAAAACATTTCATAAAATGCAGGAAACCACTCACTGAAGTAGATGTAGATGAGACAGATAGCAGCTTAGTGGCTACAATAAAAGAACAACTTACAAGTATTTATCAAAAAGTGCACCCTGTATGAAGCAGTGCTACTGTGCAAACAGCTCAACAGACAGTCACACCCAGTGTAGTAAAAAAAATGGATGAGATGAATATCTGAGGATCCACAGTGACAGAACTTTACCTTTAATTCTTTTATTCATAAAAGGTCAATGGCCATATGCTGCCTGACTCACAGGTTGATGGTGAATGTGCTTTTTGGATGATGAGGGAAAAAATTGTAACCGGAAAGTGATTCTGACAGTTGCTCGACTAGGGAGCAGAGGAAATTAAGAGTTTGTCATAGGTGAGAATAATACGCCTCTTCATACTTCACAGAAAATTCACGTTTCATTTTTCTTTCCCAGGGAGAATACTTTACTGTGTTTCACAGTTCAGTTCCAGTCTCCGTAAAAATGAGTGGTGATACTTTGCATGGCATTACATTTTAGTCCTGGAGCTATTTCAGTGTCTAAGCCCTAAAGATCAAAAAAGGAACATCCTGTGTTTGATTGCCTTACTATTATAACAAAAGAGAGTGTATGCATATTAACTAAACAATTAGTACTGACATGATACATTCACATACTTAAAGTCCCCATTGCATTTTTCTGGGAGTGAAGGTACATTTTTGATCACTGTGTAAAAAAGAAAAACACAAACCTTACAATTTTACTATAACTGTTCAAGTTAACATATACATGCTAACAAAATAACTGGACTGAACCTAACTGTAACAATATCATTAGTATATAGTTTAGCTTTTAGTGGTATCTGCTTTCAAGTGTAGATGAGTAATAATTACACAACTGTGTTATGTCGTTAATGGAAAAAGGCCCAGTGAGACTAGATGTGCTCTACATACAAAATTTACCCCTGAATGGAAAGAAAATCAGTGCAACAGTGAAGAAGTGAGTCGTAGAGAGTTTAAATTATATTAATGTGTCAAGTTAGGGTTGATTAAAGTAATTTGGTAACACAGAGGGAAGAGCTGTTAGAATAAATGTCAAGGAAACAGGAACTCAGCAGGTTTTGTCAGCTAAGAGTTTGACATGCGCTACATAAAGTCAGCTCCAGCAGTAATCTTACAGAAGTGACAGATTAGTACTTATAACATAAAATGTTTGGCATGCGTACACACACATACTCAAACACAAATGCATCATTTGCACACATACAGAATTCAGTACATCCTCAGTAGTAATCTGTGAATATAAGGAACACTGAGAGGTAGTTGTGATTGACAGGCAAATCGTTCCAGCTGAAATACTCATTTGATAGAGAAAAGCACCAAATGCAAGAGTTAAAAGCAAGCCACAGAAATCGCCTCAGTATACTTCACATGAAAGCAAACTTGAGTATTTTGTGTGCCTTTGAGAAACTGAGCATCGGAGGTGAAATGTGTGCAAAAATATCAGGCTTTTTTTTTTTTTCAAAACGAAGAAACTTAATGCTCTTTGTGCAAACCTGGGTGCCAATCATGAGCATGGCTCTTTGAGGGCCAGGCCTCATGCGAATGTCAGCGGCGTACTACATTATAATTCCACCCCAGATTTTGAAGAATGACACAGTTCCAAAGCTGCACTCGCTCCAGCGCGCAGTTCTGGCATGGAGGGGAAAAGGGGGTAATAATATCTGCTCGCCTTTTTGTTCAAGTAACATGGTAATTTAACTGTAGGCAGCAGACAGTGGCAATTGGTTTTAATAATGGTCTCTACACTCTACAATTTGTGTAGGGATTTGCCTGGACCAGTCTTGTCTCACAGGCCCTTAATGCTTCTGTGCCATTCAGCCTATATATATATATATACTAAAGTGTGCTTTGCCATTTCCTGTTCCTCTAAATATCACATGTTGGTATAATTAACCCCAGGAAATATGGCATCATTACTCTCAGTCCTGGTGGTAAAATGAAGTGTGAAGTAATTGGTGAAGTATAAACCATGGCTGAAATGGTAAAGATGTAAGCAGGGGCCAACGCAGAGATATAAATGCCAGAAAATTACCAGGCTACTGCCCTTCCAACAGAATTAAAGATATTTAAACCTTTCGTTCAATGAGTTATAATTAGGAAAAAGAAGAAGCTCCCTCTTATCAGGGAGCGGCTCATAGAACTTGGAAAGGTGGCCTCACATGAACAACGATTCTATAGAAAGACTGACAGTTGGGAAGATTATATCTTAAAAAGGTGGAGGTGGCAAAACATACAGATATTGAATTTAATTCATATCCTTATAAGGATATAAGGATAAGGATTAAATTTAATATCTGTATGTTTGCCTTCAACATCCTATTCTACTCTAAGTTTATTTGGTCTGTATTTTAATATATAATGTTTATATCATTATTTATTCATCACATTTTTTGTTTGATTAAAATTATATTTTTATCCTATTGTCTATTATTTTATTATTATTATTATTATTATTATTATTTATATCTCTCTATTATATTGTTGTTTTTCAGACCTGTACAGTGCTGTGTTGAGTGTGACTGTCAATAAACTTTAAATCATTAAAAGATATGACTCCAAAAGCTTGAAAAAAAAAAGGCTATGTTTAGTTTATCTGATGCTTTTTATCATGATGAAAAGCGACCGCATATGCTCTTTCAACAGAAGCAGGCAGGGGTAACGATGAAGTGACCAAAGGTGATGTAAAAACACACTGCAGAGTTTGTATGCCCTGAACGTCACCACAAAGCCGTAGACCCCATTGGTTCCAGTCTGTTCTCATCTGCATGACAAAACAAGGCCTTTTCTCTAGAAAAATACTGATCAAGCCTTATCTTTTTGAAACATGTAATCCACTGGGTAAAACCAGACTTGTAGCCATTAGGGCACTGTCCTCTGTGCCTTGACTCTCTGCAGTCTTTGTAGCAAAGGGCCGAGCAAAGCTTGTCTCCATTCAGCTGGGAGAGCTGGTCAAAGCCGTTAGATCAAGCAGATCCCAGCACTTTTCCCCCCACTGAGAAATACTTGAGTTGTCTCAATAGTTTTTGGAAGATGGTGTGCAAAAATTCTCTAATCTTATGTTTTCCCAGTTCTCTTGCAGGTTTGACAGCATTTCTTAGGAAAAGTTTGAAAATGTGGAATTGGTAAGTATTAAATTAGGTAGAAAATAGGAGCTCCTCACTGGAGACAGGCTGCCATTTTCATGCTTGTTTGTTTCCTTCTTTGCTGCTTTCTCTCTTTGCACATACTCTTGCACAAACCATCTGCCATACAGGTCCTGTGCGACTTTACTTCAAGAGCTCTTAGTGGCTGTCTTCATCAGTTCAAGATCTGCTGAAGAAAAACAGCTTTAATTGGTACTGAGGGGGAAGAGAAGCAGAAGGAGTCACACGCTTCAGCACATTTTAGAGAAAAATGCTTGCGAATGATCAAGAATTGCATTCTACCCAGCTTCTCCTTGGCAAAGGCATTTAATGCTAACATATCCACATAGGTATTTTTGAACATTATCCCTTTTGTGTAATAAAAACACATAAGTGCTTAGATTATTAAGTATACTTTTCAAATTAACACATGTTCAAATTAGCACCAGTAAGGCAAGCTGTGAAACTACATCCCTTAGTTTACTTGGAGCAATAGCTCTCAGGTTCCATGCAGGTAAATCAACTTATCTGGCTTAAATTGCCAACTGTAATATTTCATGCTGCCTTGTCAATATCCCTGAGCCTTGAATTTTCCCTACTAAGCACTGTGCTCTGCAGCTAGAAAGATTGAAACAGCAGATGTGAGAACATGTCGAGCTGCATTCAGGAACTTGCGTTACATGTGAAAAGGAAACCCTACAGAGTGCAGCCAGCAGGGCAGTGCGATCCATTCCAGCAGACAATTACGCCATTTCACCAAGGCCACTAGGAAAGCTTCACTGCAATTAGGCTGACAGAAATGGCCTCTCTGACACATCAGAGGAAACCCTTTTCTTCTCTTTGCACTGTCAGGGTTCTTCCCCACTTGTGTTGTTTCAGAAGAGCTTTGAGACATTATCTTCTGTTGTTGCTCTAGCTTTGGAGACATTTCACAGCCCATTAGATGCTCTTTCAGCCCCAACCACTACTCAAAACCAGTGAAAAAGAGGAGGGGGGGGGGACACAGTGAAAATGAGAGAGAGACTGTATACAAAGCATTTCATTAGGTGCATTTAGTGCAGCGGTATTGACTTTAGGTTTGAGGTTTGAGGTTTTAAATGTAGCTTTGTTTTTTAACATTTGTATTTTTAGCTATTCGAGTGAGTTGAAACCAGATACTAACATTTAAGTGTAATCCTGCTCCAGTATAGCCTTGTTAATTTGACTATAAAAAGACATTCATATGGTACATTAGATGCTAAACTGTACTGTCTCTAATATAATTTCTTTTGCCTTGAAACATGAAATACTTGAATAGAATATAGTAGCTTAATCAGCAGTACGTGCACCGTCTGGTTTATAGTTTGCCGATGTGCACTGCGGTTTAGCCAAGACAGAGTTAAGGTGGTTTCCAGTGCAGTTGATGAGGTTGAACAATTTGCACGGCTGGCAGAAAAACCATAATCAATCCAAAGACTATAGATAAGGGCCCTAAAACCAGCCAAGCATAGCGTTTTCCCTTATCGCAATTACACCCGGCCCTCCTGCCTCAGGTATAGCCAATTCAACTAGGAGAGGATGCACCAGCAGCCACTTCATGTTGAGGAGGCCTATCAGACGACTCCAAACACACCCCATCACTGCAGTGGGGGCAGAGAGGAGCTTGTTAAGCACAGGAACACACAGGGAGGGAGCTCAAGTATGTAGTGGTTTGCACTGCAGGTATATACTGTATGTTTAGGTTCTTCCAAAAATGCAAATTAACGGGTAAAAGGAAGTAAATGGTGTGAGTGATGTATGCACTGGTTAGTGATAAGCCCACTGGACACCTGCCTGCTGGCTACATTTCACAAAGGGACCAAGGGCACACAGACCTTGCCCTAACACTTCCTCCTCTCACTCTCTCATCTGCTTTTTTATCCAGTAATTACTTCACTCTACTTTTTCTGCCTTTCATTGTGGAACATCATTCACATTATTTGACTACTCAGCAGTACAAAAATGGAAAAGAAGTGTGGGAGAATAGAGAACTAATGCATCTGTTTTAATGTGAGAGCGGGAGGGCGTTTAAGAAAGGCAGAGATGAGGTCAAAATCAAGGATAACACTCAGGATGAATACAAATCTTTGCCTGTTGTGACTTCTTATTCCCTGCTCTTTGTTCAAGCCTGACTGACATGAAAAAAGTGCCATACTGCTGCTAACTTGGCAATGAAAAATTGATCACACGAGTTTCTCTGTACTGCATATTACCGTCTCTTTCACCAGCGAATGGGGGTTAACCAGGCATACAAAAATAAACCTCAAGTGCTTGATCTGAACCACAACTTTACACTTCTCTTCCCTGTCGCCACTTTGAGGTTCCAAAGACCAGACACACAGCATGTGGTGTTATGTCTACACCGTGTGATGCCACCACACCAATTTAGCTCAACAATTTCGCCCCAAAGCATCATCCTTCATGGAGCGGAGAGCAAGTTCAGCAAGATCACTTTTTGTTCTGGGTGTCATACTGAAACTCTGATGACAATGTGCGCCGTGGGAACATCAATAAGCACACAAAGCAGTGTTACAGAAGAACAGTGGCTGACACGGGTGCTCTCATGCTGCTTACAGGGCAAACCAGAAGTCTGGCTAGAGCACACACACACACACACACACACACACACACACAAAATACAAAATAAACCCAAGATATAAACAAAGACAGTACTGTGGATGTATTCTCTCTTTCAGCCTGTTTGATGAAGTGATTAAAGCACAAAGCACAAGCACAGGAAACCATTAATAACAGCACGACAGAGGGGAGTCAAATTCAAACTAAAATGAAAAGAGAAGCTGCCTAGTGGGGGAATCCATCTACTCTCTATTTAGACTACATGGGGAGGCGTTCCACTAAAGCTGGAATGAGACAAAGTGAAAAAGGTACTCCTTATTGGCTTATTATTGAATGCTATTGGAGTCAAAAGGGGGTAAATTGACTAAGTAGGTCGAGGCAAAATGCATGCAGGGAAAATATGCTAAATTCAAATTCTGATTGGCCACATGGGTCTGTGGATGCTGCTTTCATAATTGCCTTCGCTTGATGTTTTTCTCCCCCATTTCAACATTTGCCGTGACATGCGATGTGATGCGGAGGAAAATAGCTTCCCGGTGATGCAAATGATGTTTGTGGCTCGTTGCCCCCCTCCCCCCCCTCGGAGACTAACATCTGAGAATGGTTCCTTCCACACCAACACAAACAGCCAATCCTCTGTTGCTGGCAGAGTCCACTCACAGATGGCTCTAAATCAAGGGAGTGTGCGGCTGCAGTACTTACCACGTTCACTGGACAGGGTGGTATCTGTCACCGAGGGGGAAAGAGAAGAAGGGCAAGGGGAGGGGAGAGAGAAGACGATGATTAGAACATAATAGGCTTCAGTAAAAATGGCACTGCAATACTAAAGTCACCATTAAACAGGAGAACAAAACGGATCAATTTCTAAGGATTAATGGAAAGTCACAGGCAATAGCTGGACAGTGACAGAACTACTACTATTGAACTACTATTGGAGAAGATTTGCTGTCACAACTGCGTAGTCGCTCACATTTGTCTATTATCCAGGCAGCACCATTTAACCAGAATACAGTTTGTTTTCTCTCTTATACTTCTTGTCATTGCCTCAAGCAGTGGGATTCATCATTATCTTCAAACGCTTGTTGTGATATGTACATTGCTCTTATGCTCACTCAATGAAACGTGGGAGAATTGCGGGATATTGCATATGCACTACACACTCTTATGTGCATTGTCGTGGGCGGTCTTTATTCAGACCTTGGCACCACAGCTGGGTGACAGAAAGAGGAGAGACAGCTGTGGAGGCTCTTGACGTCTCTCTCCTGATTGCATGCCATTCTCGTGTCCTCCAGCAGAGTTTCTTAGTGAGCTTTGATCAGAAGAAATCTCCACGGCTCTTTTTTTTAATTTATTGCTTACATTTTTAATCTAGAAAGCCTTGAAGCTGACAAATTACCAACTCTGATCAGATACAATTGGTTTCTGAAAACTAGGTATCAAGACATCCTACTTTAGAATGATTCCCAGTGATGAAAAAAATAAAAGTGTTTAGACTTAAAAATAGTTATAGTTATAAAAATAGTTAAAAACAGTTGAATGGATTGCTTAGACATTTCGTAAAGACATCCTACTAGCTCCCTGTGACTTTAGCGCCACTAGCATTGATATTGATATTTATAATTAGTGAATGTAGTAAAATGACAATTATAAAAAGTGCATACAGTGATGATCCCCTTATCACTCTGGCGATACATTAACTTTTCATCTAGCGCCATCATTAGGTAAAATTGTTATTGTCTAATACTTTGGTTTATGACCAAATACCTGCCAAACTAATGATATTGCCATCAGCTTCAGCTGCACTTTGTGTTTAGTGTTAATTAGCAAACGCTAGCATGATAACACACTAAATTAAATGCTAACATTAGCTTGTTAGCATATTCATTGTGAGCATATTAGCATGCTGACGTTAGCATTTAGCTCAACACACTACTGTGCCCACAGTAAGGCTTGATGTAGACAGTCTTAGTCCTGTTATATTTTTATTCAAAACATAATGATGATTCCACTGTATGTTGTCAGGAGATTTTCAGTGGATTTGCTAAATAGGTTTGAGAGGAAGTAGGAACATGCCACATATGTGACATATGGGGAAATGCCTCATATCCTACATGTAATCACCACTTAAAAGCTGTCATGACTAGTTTCTAACATTTGGCAACCTAGTGTATTTAAAAAAAATCTGCCATAATGTCAAGATGCCAAAATTCTCACTGACGTTTATTTTATATTGGATGAAGCCCTGCTCAAAAAATGTTCTTCGTCTCACCTGCATTGGTTACATGTCCTATTATATATATTATTTATATTATTATACATTTTTTTATAATTTTTTAATCATTTATTATACAAATATAAAACATTTTAGAACTTAACATTCCTGCCCTAAAAATGTATTCTTTTGATATTTCATGGTCAACATTCACCAAATTATCAATTATTATTAATATCTGCTGTCAAGAGATTGGATCGGACTAACTGGTTAATTATTGCATAAGAGCCTGGCGTAAGGTCTTAGAAGTGTAACAGCCTGTAAACTACTACTGTTGCATTTACTGGAGGCTGATCTGGATTAGAGTATCTGCTAAATGATTACAATGTAAATATAAAATGCATACCTCAATTGAATAGATTAAGTGACTGATTAAGTTACACTGATTTTTGTATTTTGTTTGTCATTTTTCAGTATGTATATTTATTTTCTCAGTTTTTTGTGTTAGCGGTGTAAAGTTGTAGGACCGATGACAGCTTCTGGCCTTTTTGGTTATAGTTGTTATGATCAAAATGCATACATTTCAATGAGTTGTGTTTTTTTTCCAGTCATGTTGCACCATAAATCAATTCAAGTTCATCTTAGACTCTCTGCAACTTTTGGACTTGTTTACAAAAAGCAAACACATCACTATCTAAATGAGAGTTTTGCTCGTAGACAGCCCAGACTGTCTCCATTCCTCCTCTCCATGTATAAAGGCACCCCACTATATCCTAACAGAACTTCGCTCCGCACATGTTCAATTATTCATCTCCCTCTGTCAAGAATTCAGCCTTGCTAGCACTTGCCAGTATCCCCCACAAATTGGCAGGCAGGCTCATATTTGGCATATGGTGCAGAGCAGTGCTGCTTTTCCTTCTCTCTTCTGTTGGCCTGCTAGCACTCCCAAGGAGCACAGCAACACACATTGGCATGCACACTCACAAACACACATACACACATCAATGATGCAACGCGTCTGTCAGTTTTGTATGTGAGACCCCCCCATTGAGTTGCTGGGCATTCGTCCACAACCTCTTTGCAACAGGTTTCAAGGTTTTCAACAATAGCACTGTACATGCTGTAACAGCCAAATCAGCCTCGGCCCGCTAGTCACAATACTGGAATGCTTGATTTGCCAAAAATGCCTGATTTGGTGTTAAGGAAACATTTGCCGCTGATGTGAACACCCAGTCTGTTCTAGTGAGTTAAATGTATTCCATTAATGGTCCTGCACACCTACACAGGCTCATTAGACCTCTTTTCTGGTTGACGAAGGGAGGAGATATGCTCGCACTTTGGTGTACCTACACTCATGTGTAGGGGCTTTAACCAGCTAACCACTTCAGTGTCATATAGGCCTTTTTTTAAATAAGATGGCTGAATTTCATTTAGCGGCTTTGGTTTCAGCATCCTGGTATAGTGCACATTGGCTTACTGTCATACTATCGAGCCTTTATGGGTACCATCATAAATGCTTTTCCTAATGCGTGTTAGATCTCAATGGTATACTCTGTGCCCTGTATATCTTATGGATGGACACACTGACCTGGTTGACTAGCTGCTGTTATCTTCAGCAGTCATTATCACAAAAATATACAATACAAAACAACTATTTGGTTTATACAATATTATAATATTTAGATAATCTACAATCTTTTGAGCATTAGGTTGCAGGAACACATACAGAAACACAGTACTGTACAAAAGCAGTGGATCCACTGATATCGAAAACATAAAATAAAAAAAGTTTTCAGTTTTGCTTTAAAACCCTCATCAGGAGCAGGAGGTGACACGAAACAAAAGCTTAATAATGTCAAGTGTGACAACTGATTTCTCAGTTGTATCAATTAGGATGTCTAAACTATTGGGAAGACTGAACTAATTCAAGATTATAGCGGTCAGCTGTTCCTGTTTTTGTTCCGGATTTTGTTTTTAGGTCTGTCTTCAAAAAAGAGAGTACCCTTTTGTCACTCACAATGAATCTGGCAGAAAATCTGCTACTTGTAAACTGCTTTACAATAGAATGGAAAGTAATCATTAATACACATACTCAGAGTCATTTTCAGGATCTGAAATATGCTTTGTATCATCTCTGATAGCTAGCTAGTGCACTCCATGGAGGCAGAAAGAAGACAAACTGATGCTGCAGCTGGCTAAAATGACACATAAAACATTTGTGAGTACTATTGCACATTTTATTATAGATAATTTAAACATGCCACCACAGTTTTAATTTGAGTTGTGCACTGAATAAAACAGGATACAGAGACAGATAACACCATGTAAGCCACAAAACTACTTTTATTCTATGAATGTTGTTTTTATATTTAAAGAATAGTACATCAGCAGCACTGACACAGGCATGTGGCCGGTCACAGTGACAATCTTGTGCCGCTTGTGTTGTCTGTGCTCTCCAATTAATACATTTCAGAACACCCTGCATTCTTATCTAGACCCTACTGTACAATTTCTTTCTTTCTACAACAGGGTTCTTTATAAAGTTTACTGCTGCTGTGAAAATAATCAGGCAAAGCAAGTGATGATGCAGACACCCACATATTACAAACTCAACCAAAAGGTCACAGTTACTCATTTCCGTCATCAAAGAAATGAAGAAAACATTTTCAGGTCTCACAAAGCATCCGCATTGTCTTATAACCTTTCTCTCTGCACTTGGCCAGAGAATCTTACAGCCATTCACGGTCTTTCTGATTATTGTGAATGGTGAATTTGGCTTCTACAGTTACAGTTACATTAAAATTACTTAATTTCATGAACAAATGGATCTAATTAAAATACTCAAATTATTTACTCACTTCTTTTGCTCCCAAAGACTTACGAAAGAAGCTGAGTCTAAAAGCCTTCTTCATCTACATCATCATGCTTAAAGGCAGTCAAAATGTTCACAACAGCCCATCAACGTGTTAAATCCCACACACGCACGCACTGCCACCTGCCATGTGAGTGAGTGTGGATTGATGTGAGCACGCCTGTTTGCATGCAGATACGTCCTTATACCAAATCTTCTTGTTGCCCTTGTGATGACTAATAACTGGAGAACATTTTCAGCTAATAAATAATACATTTAAGAGTCTAATCAAATTGAACAAATGAGTATGTCTAGAAAACTATTAATCAGAGAGCAAACGTGTATTTACAAATATAACACTGGCACAAACAATCAATTATTCATAAAGTGAATGCTGGGTAAGTGGGCTTCTTCCCGGGTGAGATGCTGCCATAATTGGAGTGGGACTACAGGAGTGCCGACTGGTTGGTGTGTGTGTGTGTGTGTACATATGTGTGTATGTGTGGGTGCATGTGTGCCTATGTGTATCTGTATGCTCACACACGCGTGCACAAACAAGTCTCCCCATGCTCCAAACTTCCCCCAAACACGACAAGAGCAGGCAGAGTCGGCTCATTACTGCCTAATGAGTTGTCTGATTAGTGCCGAATATAAAAGCCTTATTGTCAAGCGCTGTATGTTTATTTTGATTAATTATTGTACTAAAGTGACTGAATGGAAGCACAATGACATGGAGCATTAACGTTTTGTGGTAATAGGCCCCTTGTGGAGTGAGCAATCCTATATTCAACCCTCAGTGCAACACATAAACTATGGCCTAAGATGTTTTGAATTAGACTAACAGACACATATGTTTAAATTGTGTTCTCAGCTCCCAACATGCAATTCAACCTTCAACTCCGTATGGCAATATTAAGAATGTTTAATCCATGGTCCTGCAGACACTAATGCTTGGTGATGACCAGCAGATTCTCCTCAGACAGGTGGCTGAAACGGGAGAGGATTAGTGCTTGCATGTTCTCATCAGTGATTCTTCTCTTTGTCATATCTTTCTCTCAATGAGATTTGTTTGCAAAATAATAGAAAACATGCCTACAAAACCTTGATGGGATTTATGAAAGACGTGCAACACTCTCAATATATGTGCATCTAATGAATGCCACTTGTTCCACTGGATGTGTGTGTGTGTGCCTGTTGATGGTGATTAGCATGTACGTATTCCTTGACAGCCAAAGGTATTATAGCCTGCTTACTTGATGGAAAGCTCTATGGGACAGTGGTGGAAGGTGTGTTCTGCTGCAGAATATGGGATGATTAATGATATCAGCCAGCACATGGGGGTATATGACTTCCTCTCTTGACTGTTCTGATGACTGGGAAAGTTTAGTAACATTAAAAGTGCCTTTGTCAGGTTTGACTGCACCCTCACTGGTATTTATCATAATTATTCACTTTGATCCATCAGTTATACGTGTTTGCAGTTCAAAAGGAATTTTTAATTAGATAAGTTTAGTATGGTGCACATGCTTTGAAGCCCGATTTGCTGTTAACATGAGATCTGTAACTACTTAGACTAATGTTACATGAATAAAAGTGTATGTATTCGTAAGTAAACAGCTTTTCAGTGTACCTTCTCTAATGCACAGCTCTCAAGATGTAGATTTACGCAGGTAAAAAAAAAACATGCCAACATGTTATTAATGATAGAAAATTAGATGCTTTGGCTATAAATAAGACACATTTTCTTTCCCCTAATATGTCTCTTTCCCTCTCTCTGCAGCACTCCTGTCCGTGAGCAGAATGCTATTGGTATCGTCAGAGGAGGGACTGTATTGCCTGGCATGTTGCTCTATACACACTTTACATCAGAGGTAATGGGGCACTTCAGGAGACTGCTGTTACACACACCCAACTGCCAATACACTGTAATCACTAAAGGCCCCTTTTCTTCAGAGATAAGCATTGCTTACGTGCACTGCACTCAAAACTACAAGGCTTCACTGGGGATGTATTGACAATAACTTACTGAACAGAACTTTGAGATGGAATGTGTTTTGACATCACCGCCTTAGTTACACACGCAGTGGGTCTGGGTGAGATTTCATCCTGTTCACACTGGAAAAACATGTAGCACACGTTGACACGTCACATGTTCACTCACTTTTCACGTGTGTGAACAGATCTATGCCATATCATCCATGAGAAAAAGCACCAAACAGATCAAAATGGTTAAATCAGTTCCGTCATGAGAGGCTAACTTCTAAATGTTCTCCATCAGAGAGCCTGTCAGGAGCTCATCCACTAATTTCCCCAGCTGGGTACGAGTTAAGACCTGAAGCTAAAGTGTCTCAGCCAAGGGTATCGATCCTGCCAATAACCTTGTCAACACGCAAATAGAATCTATCCAAATAGGCAGTGGCTACTTAGATGCTATTCTAGGTGTAGGGTTTGAAAAATGTAGGCCCCGAGACTTGAGGAATACTTCATGTGATCAGCGTTAGACGTGTTATTTAAAAAGCATTCTTTGTTTTTCATTTTTGCTTTCAAGAATTGAATTGCATCCGTGCAAGTGTTTGGAGACAGTAAATCAGTAACTCAATAAAATCAACAGAGGGAATACTAACAAGATGAGAAAACAACTGTCTTTATTCATCAGAAACTACAAATAAAAAAAGAAATAGAGGATGGGGCAGAATACAGTTTTTTTTGTTTTAGTCTGATACTTACAGGTAAGCAGTGTGGAAATAAAGACCAGGGCTTTTTTGATTGGTGGTACCATTAATCACATATATGACTAATTTGTTACATTACTCATAAAAGTAATAACACAGCTGTGTGAAACTCAACACTGAACATGACTCGCTGATGAAAATTACCTTCTCATAGCCTGGTGAAATTTCCCACCAGCATCAACGTTAAATGGTTAGATAGCTCCAAAGGCACAACTTCTGCCTTCTCATTTCTCTTCACTGTCAGGTCACTATACAAAAACTGTCTTAGCTTTCATTTATTGTGACATGGACAAGTACAAGTGAAATGTTTGTGCCCTGGCTCTCTCATTGTGCAGACTGCTTGCATTAATGTATGTTATATGCTGTCAGAATCTAAATATAAAATGGATCTAGCTTGTTCTGAGCTATTTGTACTTTCTTTCAGCTAACATTAAAGCACTTTCCCTAGAGGCTAAACACATTAAATGGGATGACTCAACCTTAATGTTAATGCACTGTAGGTAGCAGTCGATTAATTTTTGTAGCCCAGTAGGTGGTTTCATTTCAGCAAGTAAACATCTTATGTGTAAGGACATTTGGCATTTGTGGAAGCGCATTGGCATGTCTTTATATGCTGGACACCCATACAAGATTGTTCAGTCAAAGCCAGCAATTTCAATCTCTGCCTGATGACTACATCCCAATGAATATGCATGCACAAGGCTCACTCATAAACACAGAACCACCATGAGTCACAATGTGTAACGCTCAGAGGTTTCTCTGAATGCAGCCTCCCAACGTGCAGAGACAGACACAGAGGCAAAGGGGGGTCCCTGCTGTGATGAACTGGTGCTGACACAGCCAGATGTTTAGTTAAAATGCAGAGCCCCAATGTGGGATGGAGGGAGGAGTTGACATGCGCTTGGGGGGCTTTAGGCAGCCAAGTGTTCCTCTGTAGCCGCCTTGCATCTCTGTAGGCAGAGTATGCTTTATCTCATATGATTTGCATTCGGCTGAGTGTTCGTGTTTGTGTGTGTATGAAATCACCTGGTAATTCAGAGCAAATGTAAGAACAATTAATTTCATGTGTGTGCACATGCCTTCATGTCAGTTTGTGTGTGTGAAAAGTGGTACATTGAGCATATGTCTGAACAAAGGTCTCATGTCGCAGTTTCCTCTCTATGGACTGTGTCAGAGCTTGAGGGCGATAGACTGCAGATCTCTCACACACACATACACACACACGCACACACACACACATACACACACACACACACACACACACACACACACACACACACACACATACACTGCTGACTCGTTGCTTCCACTAGCATGCAGTCTGACGCTGCTGTTTGGTGGAGAGCAATATCCCAATGGCAGAGCTTCTGCAAATATAATGTAGTAAGAGTCTGCGTTGAAGAAGCAATCAGCCATATCTTGTGGATGCGATCACATTACCAACCGACGGCATCAACAGCCTGTCATCATCACCACCACCATCATCATCATGATCATCATCATCATCACTTTCATTAACATCATCTCTGTCACCGTCTTCCTGCTGGCTCATTTTGACATGCTGCAGTGAGCCATGATGGAGTCAGTGACAGAATGACAAGCCATGGGCTGTAATGCATTAAATGTGTTGTTCCAAAAGAACTTGTACTTAAAGCTGCAGAGGCAGCCAGGCAGGTGGCGGGTGATGGGCTGAGACACACACATTCTCACTTTCATCCTCCCTCTCGTTTTCTCTGGCTCTGCTCTCTTTCCACCCCATCCTCCTCTATCGAAACTAATCTCATTTCCCAGTAGCTTGAATTAAATAAATGTCTGTCATTAAGACCAGTGAAGGATGGCGGAGGGCTTAGGGAGATCAAGAGTTGGGTAGGCTGGGGAGGACAGAAGGTGCTTAGTTAGACCCTGTGGATCCACAGAGGCTGAGAGGGAGGTGATGCGGGTGAAAGGCAGAAGTGGACGCTGATGAAGGGGCTTCACAGCTTCTGTCTGCTTTTTCATCACTTCTCTCTCCTCCACTTTTGTCACATGCTGCATTTATTGGAGAAAATTTGAGAAAAAAACATCGTTATGATGAGAGAAGAAGAGAGACTGCACCTCTGCAGCAGCAAAGCAGTCTCTTGCCATTTGCTCTGTCAGCTCCCTCCACCACCACCAACACCACCACAGCACCCTGCAACCCAATTTAACCATTAAGCGAACAAAGAGCACCGCTGCCTGCTCACCACGCAAGTAACCCAACCATCAGCTCCCTCATATCCCCTGGCTTCTATTGACAACCAGCAGCTAACAGGTACTGTGGAGTATTTCACATCCACCTGGGACTCATCCTCACAGTCATATCAGTCCAACATGTGACTATTAGGAGGCAGCTAAAGGCTGCCATCAATCCCTTAGGTGTCTATTTGATGATTCCCACATGGGAATACTTGACTGCTAGTCTTAGCTAACCTGCCGCGCTATTTTAACAATCTCCCTTGGGTCTGTTCGGGGTCTACTATGTGTCTGCTGCAGCTATTCGGTACATTATTAGATGCATCTCGACACTGCTTCGTCAGTGTCCCTGTCTGTGTGTCCTGAAGCAGGTTGTTGGCTCTGATTTCCATGAAAAGTGGGCAAAAAAAGGCCACAGAACACTACAACTGACCATGCGTGCAGATTTGCTTCCTGGAACAATGAAAAGATGATCATAGACTGGGAGAAACGCTACAACTGGTTGTCAAACTGGTCCATTCATACGTCTTATGAAAGGACCGGTGAGAGCATTTTGACAGGTGGAGACAAATAAACAGCTGTCATCAAGCTGGAAGTCAGACTTTGAAATGCAGCACCACACCAAGCACACTCTCACATTGACCTCTCTAAGCTTCTAAAATGTCAATGGTCTATAAATGTCATGGTTCTATAAATGTAGCATGATGTCTTTGATGTTGTATTTATGGAACAAAATGCTTAGTTTAATGGCAATGAACATCTAACCTGCATTCAACTAGGTCTAGAATTTATACATTTGTATATCTATGCAACAAACATGGATTACAAGACACCTTTATGAATGAACCTGGTATCAACTGATGAAATCTGAATCTGACAGTAATTCACAGCAATTCATGAAATTGTGCTTTTGTGTCCAATGCCTGAATATTTTCATAGTGAAAAAGTGGTCTTCTGGATTGGTTATTACTTAATCATGTAGCGGTTTGCTGCTGCTCTCAAAAAATCTTTATTTAGTTTTTTGTACTGATGTATTTCAAGTGGCTCAACATTGAGTTCTGTTTTTTTGTGCGCTCCAATGTGTTTGGTTGTAGTTCAAGGAAAATGGCAGCGAGCAAGCCTGAGAAAGTGGGTCACATAAGAGGTGATGAGCTCAGTTCTGGGCACCAAGACAGTGAGAAGGTCAAACGGAGCACTTAGATATGTGAAGGTACTAAGTGGACAGAGGACACACTTCAATGCCCTCTTGTTAAGGACTACAGTAGCACTTAAGGGCATTTGCTCTTGGGTACTTTCTGTGGCCTGCCCAAATATGTGTGTGTGTGTGTGTGTGTGTGTGTGTGTGTGTGTGTGTGTTTGTGTGTATGAAAGGACTACATTGTTTAGAAAGAGTAGCACTCAAGACCCACTTTAACATTTGTCACTCTAATACAGCAAAATATACCTTAAATTACATAAAATATAATTACATAACATAATTATTGTTATGTCTATATTTGCATTATGTGATAATTTGAGTAAATGCCAAATGCATTTTGACTCCATCAAAACATTGTTCTTAAACCATTCACAGTGTCTTAATGTGTAAGACAGTAGTCATGACTCTCTGAGGGATGTTATTTCTGTAATGGAGGGAGCAGTGGGGTTGGGGTGCAGCACCCACTGGAGTTGCAGGCACTAATCTTCTGAACAGTAACAATATGAGAAAAGAAGAAATCAGAAATCTTTTTCTATTTATGTTCCCTGTAAATTAACAGATTCTGTGCTATTGGATGAGCTTCACATGTTCCTGGCCATGTGTTTGTGCTAGTTGTTCATTCCAGGTGCGTTTATGGAGTTCTGGACACAGACCGTCAGGGAATCCTTCCACCGTGGCATTCAGGGTCTCAACAACAATTAAAAACAAATAATAAGTCTTCATCCATTGTAAGTGGTGTCATGCATGTACATTAGATTAATACCCAGATTTGCCATTCTGACCACGGCCACTACGCTAAAGTGCTCGGCTTTGGTGCTTTCTACCCCTGAACTTATCATCAGATTGGGTGAGTGACATTTTTTATAGGGAGATATTATTCTTTGACTATTCTTGTACACAAACACAATTATGTTTACCTTCAGAGTTACTCCCCAAAATGCATTGTGTGTATCTTTGACACCCAACAAATGTGTTGTTATGTTGGATTTCCTTGATCATAAAACATCTGCAAAGCTTTTTTTAAACGTATGTAAAATCTGCGTCGTTTACATCCTTCTTTTAAGTTTCTTTCCCTATATTTGCATATGCATTGGTACAGTTCTGTTACACCACCGTCTATAGTCGGCTGCAATTTGAATCACATCACTTGTGTGCTTGTGCGTATATGTTTGCATCCTCTAAGCACATCTCTCCATAGTGCCACCAACTCAAGTGCTTGCTTCATAACATGCCATGCTAGTATTAAGCTTATGTTTTTCTCACAGTGTGATTACACCCCCATCTCTGATAAGTCTCTTAGTTCCACCCACTGACATTGAGCCTGACAGATCTCACATAACCACAAATTATTTGAAGTTTCAAGGAAGGGGCTGTAAAGAAATAAACCAAGCCTCTGAACAGGTTGAAGCACAACAAACGATATCCCTCTGATATTTGACACTCTCATCTCCTCATTTTTCTATCTTTATTTCTCAAATTCTCCTAATTTCCCTCTGCTCTTTAATCTTTCTTTCTCCCTTTGCTCTCAATGTCTCAGTTATGTTCCTTATGTGCTGCATTTGCATTTTTATGAGATGACAATTGACTTGAACAACAAACACAAATAAAAGTGCTATGCAATTATGCCCTCTACTAAAGCCCCCATAGGGAGCAGATGCTTGCATTCGTATGTCATGCTGTCATCTGTCTGCATAACCTCAGTGAGAAGAGCTTTTTCAATAAAACCACCCTCTGTGGAGAAAATACAACTGCACTGTATTATGGGTGGCAGGAAAGCAGTAAAAGTCCATCATCTTCCCAATTCAGTCTTGTATAGTACCTATAAACTACAATCTGATCTATTCCAATACAACTGCAGAAACCGGCCCAATATTCTGCCATTAGGAGAAATACAATTGTTATCATGTGGCTCCGGAGTGACACTTAGATAGAGAAGTTCTACTTTTTATTTGATACACATCTTTATCTAATTCACACCATGCAGCACTGGGGCACCATTGTTCTGTCCCTCCGAGAATTTGTTGGAAAAATCTAACTTTTGCTTTTCTTTTCTGTGTTCAGGAGAGAAAAAAAGATAGAAGGCACCCAAGCGAATAAGAACAGGAGTTTGTCGACTCCCATGTCTATTTACTTGCCTTCTACATTTCAGAAAACACTGAGTAGACGGCAGTGAAGAGCTAAAACTGAATAATGCGGGGCTTCTTCAGTAGCTACAAGTGTCAAATATTTGATTTATTCTTAAAAGTTTGAGCCAAGCAAACTTTAATCATCTGACTTTGTGTGTCTGAGAACAAATTACCTGTTGCGCAGGGTCGTGTATTTTCCTAAGATTACTGGCTGGCCATACACAGGCATTTATGCGTCAACACAGGACAAACTAAGGCAGACAAACAACAGCTACAGCCCATCTAATAACAGTGGGGCTTATCAGCCGCCTCTGCCTCCTCTAATTTTCATCAGTTTTGACAAGCCCATTAAATGAATCTGGGACCAAAAATAAACATGTTTTTGTTGAGCTGAAGTGACAGGCAGTGATCACACCTCCCAATGTTGGAGAGAGAGATACGACGAGTTTTAATTAAAAAAGCAGCCCCCGTGCACAAAAGCCTGGACATGATAAACAGGACATTTTGCCTCCGGCGCACAAAGTCGTGCATGGTTACTAGGACAAAGTGTGATCCCAACACATTACTGGTGTTGATGATCATTAACACAGATGCTGGAATATTCTGGAAGATTCATGGTGTGAGTGTTGGTAGAAGGATTACAGAGAAATCCTTCCTCTAATCCTGATCTAATAATAATGAGTTTTATTATCCCTCTCCTTGAGTATATTAGTTGTGTGGTTACAAGGGCTGAATACATGATAAGAGGACAGTCGACTTTTTTTCTTTTGCTTTCACACTGCTCAGTCGTTCCACATCCCACACTCATCATCAAATATGAAAAGCAGAACGGTATCTTTTCGCCACACTTTGTAACATGTCACATCTCCAGTCTTGCAGTATGTTATCTTAAACAGGCTCTGTGGGAGCCACTCTTCACATTTAAATGAAATAGAGATACACTAGAGCAGACTTGAGAATCCTCAGAAGACTGCCCAGAACAATATGGCTTCAGCGAAGTCAGTGTCAGCACTCAGGGCCGTTGACGGCCAACACCTATTTTCCTCTGGATGACATCTTTATCGGAGGGAATTGTCATCCACTGGAAAAACACAAAGAGACTACCCGCCTGTCAGCAGTATAAAAATCAGTTTCCATGACAACACCAGTCTCCAAACTTCCAAGTCATTTCTGTCACAGAGGCTGACGTAAGGTGAGCTATCATTACTTTTTCCCATCTCCACTTTGCTTCTGCTGCTTTTAGTTTGACTTTTTTTGCACCCCGTTGAGTTGTCTTGTACTATTACTGCCCCTATCATTCTTCTCAAGCTTTGTCTCCTCCTCTCTCTCATTTTCCTTTCTTTGATAGCTATTTATTTCTCAAAGCTGCACCCTTGGGTTAACATAGGAAACATAAGTAAAGAAATAGAGGCACTGACTTTCAAATGACTACAAGTTAAGTTTCTATTTCCCAAAAGTGTGTAGCAGGTTCACGACTTGAGATTTTTCCTCTGCATCACTGAGTGGGTAATGAATATAATGGTTGTTATGCAAACATTTCTTCTGCACTACACTGGACTTGCTCTGGACTCTGTGTCTCTGAGATCTTTTGGATAGGTCTATAAAATAATTTATTTTCATCTGTTTGCCAGGGGGCCTCCTACTCGTTGAAGATGCGTAGAAAAAATATAATACCTGGAAAGTAAAAAGTGTTTGTGTGAAAAGATATGAAGAATAAGAAGGGGGGCATGAAGGAGTTGAAGGTCCTTAGGCAAATATTCTTTTATTTTTTTCTCTATCCTTATTTGCCCTGTAAATGTCAGACTGTGCCGAGAGCTGGCAGGAACAGCTTATTATAAAAATCTGAACCTGAAGCATCTTGCCCCCACTATGCCAAGATGCATCAAAAGCAAAATATGGAGAATAAGCTGCAGTCGGATATGTCTGTGTGCCATGAGTGCCTATTCGTGCAGTTGAGGCTTTGCCATGACACTCTACATGACCATGAGCAGGGCAGAGGCTGTTGCCCAGTACCAAACCTGCAATTACAGTCACTTGTCTTGTACGATGAAATGAATCATTACCACTGCAGCATGAAAGAACGTAATCTGGCCCTCTCCCAGCTATTCCCCTATGGGGACTGATTTGTGATCGCTTCTGAAGATAGACTGTGCATTCAATCAACAATGCTTTCGGCTTACAGGCCACCCTGCTGAAAGACTTGAAGGATACAAGAGATCAATAGAGATAAATTAATTACTTCACTGCCAAATGGGAATTCTGTGTGGCCAGAGTTACTATAGAAACACAAAACTTCATGGCAGCCCACATAAAGGATACTGAAGCTAATGTCTGCACTGCCACAAACAGGGTCTTGGAGTCACCCGTGACATGCCTTGATCATCCGCTGCACCACTGACATTAAAATACCCACTGGTCATGCAAAGGAGCAGCTGGTTGCAGGAGAGACACAAGTTAAGTGTTTCAGCGGTAATGCTTGGATTTGAAGCCAATTGACATATAGGTATATGAAAGCAATTAAGACAAGAATTAAGCGCAGACATGATGAGCTGCTGTGGCAGCCGCCGCCGTACACTCCCCCTCAGCTTGTGGGGCCGGGCTACAAACGCACTTCCTCTACAACACTAATATCATACAGGCAACCAATGAATTCCTAAAAAGTACAATCAAGGGAGAAACAACCCCTGCCGCTCACATCGCCCTGGCACTTGCCTCCCTTACTGCTACTTACACAAGCAATATTCCAAGTTGTTGTTTTGCTTCCATCAAATTTTCCATTAAAAGTGGCATTTCATCTAAATCAAGCCCTCGGGTGGGAACCGAGAAAAAACTAAAGGAGGTGAGGGATGGGGGAATTCTCACGTTGTTGTGTGCACGAGCACCGTGTCTGTGCACGCAAGGCCATGTGTACGCCTCCAGCCCCTAACTGACTCCAGAATCATGGAGAGTGCCATTATTTGTAACCATCAGAGCAACATCAAAGCAATTACATGTGTCTCTGCATTCAGTGTGGTTATTAAAGCAAACAGCACGGCCATTTATCTGAGATGTGTAAACATTACAGCTTTCTCTCTCTTTCTGTCTCCTCTTATGCTGCCGGCTTCACACCACTGAAATCAAATTCATAACTATCCCAAAGCAAGGTGTGTATACATGTATTGGAGGGTGACGTAGGAAGTGATATGTGGCGGCAAGGGAGGGGGCACAGGGTGACTTCAGTGGGGCTCACAAGACATGTGAAATAGGCTCCATTCTGCACTCACTGCATATGAATCATTGTTCACTTGTCACATTGCCACTGGAGCGAGAGACTGAGAGAGACACCAAAAAGGAGAGGAAATGAGTGTAGGCAAGGAGGTAGGGGAATAGAATGAGTAACAGCTCTTGACCAAACACTCCTCTTTTAGGAGGATTGAGTCTGGGAAATATTCGTCCCCTCAGGCATCCAGTAGCACAGTTCGCTGGGACTTATCGAGGTCTGAGGTCTTTTAACAGACGAGAACACGTTGAACTTCCCCTGAGACCTCACCGCATTTTCCACCAGAAATGAAAAACTAAGACATAATATCAATACTGTATAGATAGCCACACACTTCAGAAAAGTGAAAAGCAGTCTTGCCTTGAAGCGCAGCAACTGCATTTAAGTGCTAGCTTCTGCTATTTCCTCTATTTGCAGAGTGCCTGCAATATCTGAAAAGCTGATGAAACAGTTAATAAGAGTGCTCGACACACTCTCCTTAGAAAAGAATATTACTTCTTGACAAATGTAGCTTAGCAGCAATCAGCTTGACTAATTTTTGTCTATCTATTTTCTGTACCCATTTCTGTCCTCTCAAGGTCCCAAGAGTCTACCCCAGCATGCATTGGACAGAAGACAGGAAAACAATTGGTGCAGGTCGCCACAGATAGACTTACACATTTACACCTGCATTCACACATGCGGGCAATGTGTGGGCTCATATTCACCCAGCCACACAGTTTTAGACATGCATGTGATGGAAAACACAAGCAGAGCCTATAAACCCCAAACAAATAGGACAAAAAACAATTAACACATCCAGCAGACACAGAGCCATATTATATTAATTTAAAGTTGCGTTTCTGGCTACCCGATGAATGAGTCCAGGATTCACTCTCGTTTTAGCTCTGATTTGGACTCCACCAACGCCAGAAAAAATTATCTGGCTATTTACAGTAGCTGCTAAATGTTACACTGTGGTTCAGCTAGTCTCTAACTGAATAATAACCCACTGTGTGCACAAGACCTGCACAAGAGTGGTGAAAGTGATCCCTCCATCAAAGTGATTACTAACAGTCTCTGCAACCTGTCCACCCTTGTTAAACCCCATGTCAAAAACCTTGGTGTGATAATTGATTGGGCCTTTAAGTTTGACAAGCAGGCCAATGCGGTAGTAAAAGTCAGTTCTTGGTTCATACACATACGTGTCTGCCTACAACTGGTACAGAACGCCACACGCAAGGTATGAATGATACCCAGAAGAGGGCCCATATTACCCCTATTGCCTCTCTCCAATGGCTGGCAGTATGGTTCAGAATTAATATTAAGCTACTCCTGTTTGTTTATAAAGTCATATATTGGCTGGCCCCCTCCTACATCGCAGACCCCCTAACCCTTTATTCTACCTCCAGATCCCTCAGGTCAGCTGACTTGGGGCTCCTGGCTGTCCCGCGATCTAAACTTAAGCTCAGGGGCAGAACCCCTCCCCCTTAAACAACAAATGGGCAATTTGCAAAGACGTCTGAGTAGGAAAACTCCCTAAAGCCTGAACTTTGCAGGTTTTTATTGTTCTGTTTGAAAATCTATTAATGTGGAAATTTGAAATAAAAATTATTAGCAAGCTAATTAGCTAGTTTATTTTTTGTTTGTTTGTGCCTTTGAGCTGTGTGCATTGATGTTTGTGTCTGTGTTATATTTGTGATTTTTAGTTATCTGCTCTGGTCTGTATAGCACTTTGGTCAACAAGGGTTTTCTTTAAATCTGCTTTATGAATAAATTGGACTTGACTTGAACCAAAATAGCAAATTGCATCCCATAAAAAAAAACTATGAGCTGTAAAATGCTAAACTGCTCTGTAGAGCGAAGGGGATCTGCAGTGAGGTGATAGTTCTTTGTGAGTTCATCATTTTGAGGGACAACTTTCACATTGCATGTAGTCATTTATTACATATTGATTAGTGCAGCTTTAAAGCGATTCTGACTTTATTGTTGTCAGTGTTAACCTGAGCTGCCTTGTTTTTTGAGACATGACATGAAAATGACATGAAAATGGCTCATAATGTTTCTACTCAACATAGAACCAGATACCCATATACTATATTAGTGAATCATTGTGTTGTGCCATCATAGCTATGACAGTACTATTTCATTTTCAGTCAACTTTATCCTGAACACCCAGTCTTTGTAAAGTAATACAAAGTTTGGTTTAAGAATCTGCAATGTGTAAGTCACCTATACATCTCTGAAACTATATAGAGACTATGTTAAGAGCCACTGGGGTGTTCATTTACACATTTGCTGTGACCTTTACCTTTTACCTTAATAAGATTTCCATCGATTCACTTTCCCCGACAAAATCAATCAATCGGAAACTATACAAAATTGACACAACACCCCTGTTGCATCAACAGCTACGTCCCCAAGTCAATTGCTGGTATAATAAAACATCTTATAAAATACCCAGGTTATTATGCATGGGGAGCGATGTGTGTGTCTTTGTGTCTGTGCGCATGGCTGTGCATGTGTGTGTGTGCATTTTGATCTTGTCTCCATGTGTGTTCTGACAGGAGAGAGGAAAGAGGAAGGCTGAACTCTTCACCTGCCAATTAGCTCAATCTTCACATGGTTCATTGCAGGTTTGGGTGGGTTACAGGTGCGGGAGGAGGAAGATCAATAGAGGTTCAAGTTCAAGTCAGTTTTATTTATTTATTTAAACATTTATCACACATAAGACTCAATGGACTTTGAGAAAAGAGTTTGAACTGAAGAGAGAGAAAAACAAACTAGACATCACAAATTAAATAGCAAGCTAAGGCAAAATAAGAGGTGAATGTATTCTTGATACCCAGCACCACCAGCACCAGAGAAAAAGTCTGGGGAAACGGAGGTTTAGAGTGAAGAGGCTCTCTAATGCCTCTTCATTAATTAAAGGATGCATCAGCATATTCACAGATGACAGCAGCTATAAAACAAAATGCTCTTCATCAATTACTCCACCTTCCACCAGAGCAGATGTAAACGTTTTCTCTCCTTTTAATATGTTCCACATTATATCTCAGAAAATGAACCAGTAGTATGCAGTGACGTGCTTGTATGTGGAAGTGCACAATCCACAAGGAAGTCTCAGTGCATCACAGTATCCATCTCTGTGTGTGCGAGTGTCTGATTAGACAAACAAAGGAACATTTTGGAAGGCAAACGAGTGGGAGCTCAGCAATTAGGTGTTTCAATTTTACTGATTGGGAATGACAGGGGCAAAACACTGAGTTGAGCTTCACACAGTTAGACACACACACACACACACACACACACACACAGCAGATAACAGTTTGCTTCATTTACTGCAAGTCCAAATTGGATCTGATAAGCAATTAATGGTGTAATTGGCCGTTGGAGAGGTTGTCTTCTCCCTGGAGTTTTGCTGGTTCCACTGGGCGGTGGAGTGGAGAGGGAAGGATGTGTTACTGATAGTGCTGGGTCAATAGAAAAAGGGGGGGAAAAACTCTGCAACTTGTTAGCAAGTAGAGAAGAATAATGACGCAAGTCCAGCACTGGGGCAACTGAACTAACAAAGGATTTAAATTGCAACTAAAAACAAATCTCCACTTCTATTCTACTCTGTTCTTGCTGTGTTGGGCTCTTCAAGCTGTGTGCATGACAGCCTGTCGAGAGCAGTTTGCAGGTGGGGGGCAGATTCCCGTGGAGATTCATATCACCTACAGCACTTTCTCACACACAGGTTCACCTGCTTTCCTCAATCACTCTGTCACAGACACACACATTTGCTCCCTCAACATTATATATATACAAAAAACACACTGAAATAATTAAATAATGTATAATAAAATCATACTATGCCTCAACTGGTGTATGCAAAGGGTTTAGATACACTGTAATTAAAGGATAAGGGACTTTACACACCGACAGCAGGCTTTTTTTCAAACATTTATGTCACCCAGAAAGCGAAGATTAGGCGGTGAAAAAGCGACATCGTTTTTTTCTGAACAAGGTGGATTTTTCTGAGCTTTTGCATGGCCAACAAAGGCATCAACTAAGCACATTGTGCAGATCAGACTGCACAATGGCGGACCTGTTGATTGTTTGTGTTTCTCATCACCCTGTATTATGTGACAAAGACACAAAAATTATAAAGACAATGACATCAAGGTCAACGTGTGGAGCAGCACCAGCGGGTTCAGGATAGTGAGTAGATTATGTAGTTTACTTTTGGAAATATTCAGTTCAGAATTTCATGTTTTCACGTCAGTGTATTTTTTATTCGTTATGCCTCCTGTGTGTAAAGGCCATAAGGCTGATTAGAAGAGCAAACCATAAACATTTCTGTAGTTTTAAGTAGCTTTTGGCTTTCCTACCCTGTCTGTGGCAAATATAGATCTGTGTTAAGACACAAAATATATCGTCTTTTATTTTTTTAAAGGCTGGGCACTGCAGGTTTAAGCTTATTGGGTGCAGGACTATTGTCTTTTGACTAATGTCAGCTGCAGATTAATAGACATTTGGTGCACTAGTGAGTAACATGCTAGTATGTAACACCCAGTGCAATTGGGAGGCTCATTGATGTGTTTACATTAGATTTTGGACAACAATGGAGTTGCATGTTACAGAGGAATCACCTTTGGCTTTACAGACTGTACTTGTTAGTAGGACACAGGGATATGTTTGACAATAAGAAAAATATAAACCATCACCAGCATTATCCTCTCAGACTGAAAATAGATTAGAAAAACAATAAAACATCCACCAATATTCTCTGTTAACAGTATTAGTAATAAAAACCCAAGCAAGCAGCACACTTCTCTCCAAAGCTGTCGGTCACATAAGTCTTTCAGAAATATGGCAATAATCAAATCAGCTCCACTCTGCTTCCCGTGTCATGGCCGAAACATAAGAGCTAGTGATTGATGAAAGACAAGCCCCAACATGCCCAGCAGCACAGGGCCCTACATTCATCCTGAGGCACAGTTAATGGAATTGACCTTGTAATAACGCCGCCCCCTCTTTCCTTTTTTTCTTTTATTACTAATGTCCCCTCCTCCTTTTATCATCTTTTGAGAATAGGAAAAAATAAATAAATTACCAAAACCACAGATGTTGCCCCCTGCTACAGCCGTACTGTATTTCATTGAGTCAGCAGAATTATAACAGTTCATTATTAATCCATCCAGAGTATTCCAACAGGGAGGCATGTTTCTTCGCTATGCATAGTGGAGCCATCAGGTTCTCACACACTCCTTTTCTCGCTCCCAATGTAACTACATGCTCGGCCCCTCATCAAATCTCTTACACAAACTAAGTTGAACACATATGCTCATAATATCACATACTGTATGGACGCTTATCCACAAACCCTGCTGTTCGTCCATGTGGAGATGCACATGTAGTTGAACTTGTCAAATTCAATCCCTAGTAAGTAAATTGTATATACTGTAGAGAGTAAATAGGTTGTTATTGGCTGGGCTTTGGTTTGTGTGGGTGATATTTCAGATGTCAGAGTGTGTTGACTACACAAGCCTGTGTCTTATTGCTCTGTCAGTCCCGTCATTGGACATTTATTTGTCCAACAAAACCAGTGGCACAACAAATTGATCAGAGAGCTACTCACCCTGCTCAATCCAATAACCAGATATGTGGAACACGCTCGTTACTAAACTGGATCCCAGCTGTGTTTCCTGAATTCCCACAGCTGTTACAGGGAGAATGGCCACACTGCAGTAAGTCTATGTATTGTATGATTTTCTGTCAGTTTTTCATTTTCTGGAGGTGCTGTCCATAGAAACAGCAACACGATGCATACTTGATGTGCAGAACAAATTCCCTTTAGCCTGCGGCATGTCAACCGTATCTCCCTGGAGAAAAGAGGAGAGGGAACTGGCAAACAGAAATGAGAAACAAAAGAGCAAGAAAGAGAGAGAGAGAGAGATGTAGGGTAAAGGTAGAGCTCTGCTTTCCAGCAGAGACTTTTGACCCTTTTTCTTTGATGTCTTCTATACAGCCTTTTTCTTTCTATAGAATTCCCTGCTGCATGTTCTCTGCAAGCTGAACCACCCACAGGTGTGCTGCCTGCATGTCAACCATACACAATAGGGCTTCTTCAAAGCTCAGCTGAATTTCCCTTTCACATTTACAAAAATGTAACAAAATATGTCTCCCGGGGGAGCATCTGTGAGCTTGTATTACACTATGAGCAACAGCATGGAGGATGCTGAGCTAAGAAGTGGGAGAATACATTTCGAAATGTGATTTTTAATAACTGAATATTCAGCTGTCTTGTTGTGTTGTTAAACATCCTATGTATGCTGGGATGGAGCTAGAACTGGGCCAGAATACACCCCAACAGCATTTCAGGAGTAAAATCTGAGAGGGAACATTATTTTGTTTGGGGATATTCTTGCCCTGAATATCACCTGTTAGGCAGCCCTCAGCGCTAACAATCTAACTTTCAGGTTTTGATAGTAGTCTCAGTGGTTAAGTTTAGCTACCGGAGAGGCTTAACCAAGGGCAACAACTGTACTTTCAAAGAGTTCTGCCTACCTTTAATACTGTTGGCAGCAGAGCTGGGAGTCTTCAGGTCTTGTTGGTTTTCTCATGGTTCCCTTTTCCTCTCTCAAGTTCCAACAGTCAAATGCAGAGCTAACACTGATCTCTCTATTTCAGGCTAATATCTGAAAGTTGTATACTGTGATCAAAGTGCCAGAAATATTCACGTGTTATTTAACAGACTAGAGAAGGCCAGGAAGGGAAGGAAGAACACCATTGTAGTAAGTGGTAAAAAGGCTTCTAGTGTAGGTTTACTGGGCTAGCTTGACTCATGTCAATTTGTATTATGCCTGTTATGCTATTGTGTAATACAGCCATATAGGTCGTCTGTGCAGCAGCTTATTACCATCCATATTTACATTTGTATGTACGGAAACCTCTAGTGGCCATAGTCGTTATGACGGCAGAAAAGGTGGAAGTCTGCTGAGGTAGTATAAAGAGCAACAAAGTCAGCGTTGGGAGAGGTGGAGCTGGATGAATGGGTCAAGCAACACAGGACTTTCACCCAGGAGACCACTGTTTGTGTGTGAAACCAAACGTCTACCTTAACTTACTGAACCTAAATTACTAATGTACTTATTTTAACTTTTCCTTAACCTATTCCAGTAGTTTTGGTGCCTAAACCTAACCAACCTGTGACAGCTTCACAATGTTAACTACGTGTTTAATATTGTTAAACAATGAACGTCCAGTATGCCCATATATATTGTTTTAGGAGTCATTGGCAAACAACCTATTTTGTAGTTTTTAATTCAGGAAACG
This sequence comes from Nannoperca obscura, assembly GCA_036024295.1. NCBI lineage: Eukaryota > Metazoa > Chordata > Actinopteri > Centrarchiformes > Percichthyidae > Nannoperca > Nannoperca obscura. The sequence goes on from JAVQJL010055743.1 coordinate 102,717, forward strand.
CTCCTGTGGTAATTAGAAACAAATTTCCTATGTTTTTGTATAGGTTTGAGAACTTTAAGGAACATTTTGCACTTACACTAATTTACAGACTAATTGAGACAATTATTTGAGACAATATGAGCACACATCCACAACATCACTTTTTGTATGTGAAAGAGACGTCATCATTCAATAAACCAACAATAAATTAACTAATAAGATGCCAGTTATGAGATTGATTCTATTTTAAGAACTAAGAACTTTCTTAGATCCACTTTGTAGAATGATATTGTACATAAGTCAGTTTGCTCAATATCGTTTTATTATTTTCTAGACAGCATTCAAGGAGTATTGACAGGAAGGATTTGAAGATTTTCGAATTCAAAGCTATAATGTCATGAGTACACAGCGAGCGCTTAATCCCTCTGAGCAACCAGGTCCCTTCCTTCCTCTGCTCTGTGATAATAGTTAAATTTGAGGTAGGAATGCTGATGAGGTATCCCACTGAGGAGGATCTGAGGATGAGCCTGCCACAGACACCACCTGCTTACATGGCACTGATGCCCAGATTCCCATCTTTTATCCTACATTTTCCCTTCTCTCTCTGTTCCTCTCCCTTTTCAGTCCTGTCATAGATTTTCAGAAGCCTCGCACTTTCCCTGCTTTCCTCTCTGTTCGCTCCTGCCTATGTTGTCTCTTTCCCTGTCCATCTGCCTCTTCCTTTATTTCTCTCTCTGCATCGCCTTCACTCTCTCCTCTTTTTCTTGTTTCCCAGCCCCTCCCGACTACCAGACATCTGAGCCAACAATCAATGCCATTTCATTCCGGTGAGGTAACAAATGGAATTCCAGCTGAGAGCGTGGCAGCAGGCGGTGAACAAAGGCTTTTCTGTGATGTTGACTACCCCTGCCTTCCCCTCGCTCTGCAGCAGAGACCCCAGCCTGCTCCAGGTCCTTATCACCTCCTCACACATATATATATATATATACATACAGACAGGCCCGTTGTACATGGAGGCTCACCGTGACCCTTTTGCCATTTACAGAATATGTTAGAAGTTCAAAGCTTTTAATGTGAATCAGCTGCAGTAGGAAATGTTGGGTTTGGGCTAGCAGCAATGCAGCTGTTACATGGTGTAAATAGAGTGAACAGCTAACAGTGATGCTGTTGTCAAAAAGAAAACATTCTGCAAAATTAATGCATCATTTTTTTGTAAATCCCTCATTATTAGGTAGGCAGTCTGAATCTAACACAGGAATGGTGGACAATTAAACGTAAATTTAGAGAGATAAATAGTAACAAAATGCAATTTAATTTTATGAATTATAATTTGTTTGTGTGTGTCTGAATACAGTACATTCAATATTTCAACAACATATTACACTATATAATCCATAACATAATTGACCCTGTTGAAGTTGCTTATCCACAAGTACCATACTGTTACATCCAGTTGTCGTCAAACAAAACAGGACAAGATAAAGAGGGTGCTGGGTGATTTGCCAGCTCCACTCAATTAGCAGAGCTTTGTAAAATGTTGCAACATATCTGTTGCATTGTTTCTCTTTGCAACAATTACAAGTTCTTATCATCCATCTTTCAGTGTTCTCCCAAGTCTTTTTAATTTCTCACAATACCAAAAGGCATGTTTGAGGGAGTCACTCTTTACAAAGTGCCACATTTTAAAATCTATCTGAGTGTCAAACTTTGTCTTAATTATAGTATATTATTGTCATTAATTTGATTATATTATATGAATTGTAAACATTCCCTCCATGTGTTTGCATCTACATATCTAAGATTCAATTATTTATTTTATTTATTTATTTATTTATATTATATATGTTTTGTAACAGTTCTTCCTTCAAAAAATCTAAAACTACTAATGTCAGACTTCTTGTCCATGTTGCCCTAAATGCTGAGGATCAAAATTCATTCTTGACCTCCATCAGCAATTCCATAAGAACTCGGCAAACTCCATGAAGATCATGTGATATGATTGAAAAGCTATTAGATAGATCTTGTGGTGAAATTGTTTCTCAACTGCTGCTTGTAAGGTCAAGACCAAACTTTGAACCTCAAGGTTACATTTGTTGCTTGTTTTACAGAAAGTCAAACGTCATCAATGTTAAATCCAAGCAAAAAATGTGATATGGGAATAAAAGAAATAGGGATTATTAGACCATTCATGCCCTGCAGCATTCACTTGGCTTTTTGTTTAAATAGCCCTCCTCTACTGGTTTCAACAGCACCAGATCTAGAACTTTTTATTATCTCTGTGACTTTAATGTTACATGGAACATCAATTGCCTTGTCTATGAACTGTTCTTTGTGAATAAACCTGCTCCTGTTCCTGAACATTATTAGTTTGAAGAATAGATCACTGTATTATTTTGAATTTCTTCAGAACTCTGCGTTCTTGATGAAAAAAAGGACTGAGAAGAAATTACACAGCTGGACACCCTCATCATCTCTGAAAAGAGAAGTGCAGAAACACAAAATGAGCACTTACCTGTAAAGATCAAAAGATGTCAAATTGGAAAAAAGTAAACAGGAAGTTGCAAATTCTAACTTTCACTGGCATTTAGCTTTTAGTGAAAATTCTGATTCATCAGAATTGCCACTGCTGTAACTATTGTAACCTGAATGTGCTTGTGTAGAATCCCTAATGGAAAATGTATGGTCATTCAAACAATATTTATAGACAAATTAAAATTTTGACCACATTGCAAAAATGTAATTTACGCAGTGCAGGGATTTGGTATCGACTGCTCCTTGCAGCTTGTGTCCACCTCTAGCCAGTGCTGCTGCCAGTGTTTCTGAGAGTCGGTGCGACTGACTGGCCTGTGTCTCTGCATGACAATGGAGGATCAGAATGGATAAAATAACATGTTAATAGCTGCCACCACGACTCACAGCTCAAAGATGTGTTTCATTAAAACCCAACCGAGATGTGCTAACCAGAAATAGCACTGAGTCAAAGCAGCAGAGGAGAGAACATGCCTGACAGAAAGTGTAAGCATTCTTACAGCTTTCAGTGTGCTCACAAGACATTACATGAGAAAATAGAGTCGATCTTCTGCAGCACGCTTAGAATTACTGTCAAATTTAAAAAAAAAGTCAGACTTCCGTAGGGAATTGATTATTCTATTTATATAGAACATGTAACTTTACAACAGCAATTGAAACATAAAATACATACAGATAGGTCCTTGAGTGTTTTCTGATTTTGCGTCCTCATAAAGAGGACAGTGTTGTTTGTCAGTGGCAAATGTCTATAACAAAAATTATTAAAATCGTAGTATTTGTCATGAAGGTTAAAGCTTGAGGACACTTACATAGAAATGAATGTTCGTTACATTCAAGCCATGGCTAAATGAAATCACACACTGATGATTAAGACTATCACTGCCAGATAAATCTCTCTCAAAAATAAATCTATATCTATCAGTATACCGGAGTTTGGTGTGGTGAAATGTAGTAATGCGTTTTACATCAACAGCAGTGAGTGGTAGAGAGAGAATCACGTCCATGGAAGTTCAAAATGCTTAAGTGTCACATGATTCACATAGACTTCAGATTGTACTCTCTCCATAGCTCTGGTTTCACAGAGCTGAGGGGAGCGACCCTAGCGACAGTTATTAGAATTTCAATTATTTCAGTGCAATGAAACTCGGGAACTTTTCTTGCAGAGAAAACAAAAGTTTGGGGAGCTAGTGTGACTGACTAGTGTGTGTTCACCACTAGCTGGCATGCAGTATTTCATCCACTGATCCCACGTCACTATGTCACCAAGCTTTTTGTACCATTTAACCAAGACGCACGGATTCATTTTCTCTGTGCCAATTTCAGCTGTGACCAGGCCTTTATTGGAAAACTGTATTCAGGTGCTAGAAAAACCCATCAATTTGTTGTTCAAATCCTCATTACTACATTAATCCCAAGCACAGTCCCCACCCCCCTCGCCTTACCCAAACTTCCACTACTGCACCTCACTATCTGCCAGATGCATAGGGCTCCCTCAGGCATAGCCCTGCCTGGATGTCTGGCCAGCTGTGGCCAGGCCCCTAAGCAATAGAGAAATAGTGGCGGAGAGGAATGGAAAAAAGAGGGCGAGGGATAAAGGCAGTGTAAGAGAGAGTGAGTGACTGACCAGCTGTGAGAAGCTATTTCCCTCTCTTGTAACTGCACAATCTATCAATAGTAAACCCACAAAATAAAAGGAAAGAAGAGGTTGAACACACCAAAACACACATACAATGTACACACACACATAGAAACTCACATAAAACATGCAAAACACAGGAGAGTGCCATGTGATACAGCAAGTGAACAATTCTAAGATGCCTGATATGACTGAATAAGCACAGTGAGCACAACGGTACTCAGTGGAATTATTAATGAATGCGCTGACATTTCTTTTAATCACAATGCCCTGTTACATGCTGTCCAGCACTGTGGGAGGTGTGACAGAGTGAGAGAGAAAGAGAAGTGGTAACAGATAATGAAAAACATAATGCATCAGCAGACAGTGTATTGTGCAAAAGATGGAAAAAAGAAGTTGGTGAACCCCGAGGGAAAATTCAGCTCCAAGCTATAGCAGGCCAGGAGGACAAGCTAACATTAAAACGCATTATAAGCTAACCCAGACTTACAGCAGGACACCCATCACATGCTGTTAGCATCTCTGCTACTTTAACTGATGATCTGAATTTATAATCGGCTGGACAGTAAAGTTTAGAATTAGCTCTATGTCAACATAAAGTGGGTTATTTTCTCTATACATTCAATTCAATTCAATTCAATTCAATTCAATTCAATGCAATTCAATTTTATTTATATAGCGCCATATCATAACAAAGTTATCTCAGGGCACTCAATCACATGGAGCCGGTCGAGACCAACTTCCACACACACAAAGACCCAACGTTCCCACCATGAAC
>JAVQJL010055746.1:0-25914 GCA_036024295.1 Nannoperca obscura
TCTCTCTCTCTCTCTCTCTCTCTCTCGGCCTACCTGCTGTTTGAAGTAGCGCCTCTCCTCCTCGTCGATCAGCACCAGGTTCAGGTAGTAGCGCACGGAGAACTTCTTGTTGATGTCTCGCATGGTGGGAGTCAGATCGTAACCAGCCAGGAATAACCGGATGGGAATGGACTCTCCTGAAATAAGGAAACATTGCGACAGGTTGGATCACATCCGTATCATGTCCAAAGCACCTGACTGAAATGATAAATACGTGTTGTTTACCTCTGACCGGAGCCCCGTCCATGATCTCGTACTTGGCGATGGTGTCGTTCTCGTGGTAAACGCTCGGGCCAGTGCCCGTTGTCTCGCGTTTGATGATGTCGATCTCCATGTGGCGAATCTTAATCCTCACCAGCAGGAAGTAGATTTTTCCCACAATTACATCTTTCAGGTGGTACCTGTCAGAGGACAAACGAAGACGCGCGCATTAAATGACAGTGAGGGCTGTGAGGGTGTCTGGACGCTTCACACCCCCACTGGATAGCATGAAGTAACTCCAATACAGCTGAAATAATTAGTCGATTAATCAATTAGATTAACTGCCAACTATTTTGATAATCGTTTAAGCATAAATAACACAAAAATCATTGGTTTCAGCTTCTTGAATGTAAATCTTGCTGACATTTTAGAGGCCAAACAACAACTAATAATTGTCTATTGGTCCCTAAACTCCATCACTGATCCTGTCTGTGTTTACTTTTTAGGTTTACTAATGTCAGATTCTCAAACTATTCTACACATACTACACAAACACACTGTATATGATACCCGATTATTCTGTAACTGACTTTCTTACCATTTTAATCCTAACTATTGCTTTTTTAAAATTCTTTTAATACATTTTATCTTTTAAAACTGCCTTTTTATGTATTTTCATTTCCTTTAGTTTGAATTATGATTATATAGTTTTAACTATTGCTTTTTCTTTTTGTCCTTTTCTCTGTACAGCACTTTGAATTGCATCTGTGTATAAAAGGTGCTATATAAATAAACTTGCCTTGCCTTGCCTTGCCTTACAATCATTTGAAAACACTCTATAAGTAGGCTTTGAAAAAATTTGATAAATATTTAAATGTATATCATTGTAATATTTTAACTAAATGTGATTTCTTAAACTGGGAAAATATAATTAAATTTGCTGATATATTTACTAGTGTATAAACATTTTCATGGTCTGGCCCCCCCTCCACTCAATGAATTCATTAAACAAAATTAAAGCTCATCTACCAGAGCAGCTCATACAAGGGGGATTGTGAAATACCATAAAGAAAAAGTACAGTCAGCTTTCTCCTGTCAAGCAGCACATAACTAGAACACTATACCTGCAGAGCTAAGGAACATCACATCTCTTAACTTGTTCTCCAAATCTATAAACCAGTGGCTAGTGGACAATCAAGCATGCTGTCATAATCTGGAGTAGTGGTTATGCCATTGTGTTGCTTTTGGTCTGTGATTATGTGCTTCTGTTTGTGTTAATGTACTTGTACTTGTTCGTATGTTTAATTTCCAAGGATTTTTTATATGCCATCAACCTGCCCTGGTTAGCCAGTTGATGTTGGCATATGTAAATTAGCATTTTTTTAATCTAAATCTGGCACATTTACATGATGGATTTATGTGCCCATGTCAATTCATCTGCATTGTCCCTTCTTAAATAAATACATAAACAAGTAAAGACATGAAGGGATCAAAATGGCCAAAAGGAAATTACTTTTGCTTAATTTACATAAATGCATTTAAGCTAACACTGAAAACTTCACAGCACTAAAAATGTGTTGTTCCATCTTATTCCATACCATATTCTGACCATGATTTTTCAGAATGCTATAATCATGGTCACAACTCTATATAACGTAACAATAAGTCTACAAGTCTGTTAGCCATTTGAGCCGTAAGAGAGGCCATGCTGCTCCTAATACCCTACATTATCCATTTGATTTTAATTTCAAAATAATAAAAAAAGAAGACCTGTCAACCACTTGATGTCATATACTGTATGCCATACATTAAGGACTGATTACCTTCCATTAATTCTGAATTCATCCTCTTAAACCTACATTAGGCACCCCAACAACGAAGTATAAAATAACTATTTCGGAACTTATATCTTTATATAAGACAAATCTAAGTGTCCTGTACATGAAAAGGTCCAGCTGCATATAGTCCAATAAGTCTGATGGATCAAAGTGAAACCATGTCTGTCTCATAAAAATGTCTGTAAAACTTTGCTCAAATTTGATTGATGGGTGGCACTAATAAAGTTACAGTCTGTTCTCTTTTCGAACAGACTGTCACACAACTTGTCACTTACATTCTTTGGATTCTCCCTGCTGGCCTGTCAAAGCTTTGATCCTGTACCAAAGTTCTGCTAAACTATTAAAAAGTTGATCACTAAAATCCTACTTTCACCAGTAAATGTCAGCATTGCAGTGTTCTCTCAAAACTGTATTTTGATATACTAGATGTACCTTAAAATACAGCATGCAGCTGCAGTGGAACTGACAACTTGACCATGTTAAATAATTAACATAGAAAGCTTTGCCTTGATTGAAGTTATTAAAAATGTAATTTGTAGGCTTTGATGACATAATTAATGGAAGCTTATATTATATCTTAAAGTATCACAGTGGTTTGGCTCAGTAGGCAAGGTCTTTGCCTCTTAAGATCAGGATTGTGGATTTAATCATTTTGAGATCATAAACTGCTGAGATGGATGACCATGAACAGGCCAGTCAGGGAGTCAAAGCCCAGTACTGCTGTCCACCAAACTTAAAGGAGAAGTCCATGTCTCCTTGTTTACATGTCTTCGAAAGTACTACTGCATATGTGAAAACAGTTGTATAAAGCCTTTTGTGGCTCCAGATTGCATGAAGTCTGATAAGTTGCCTCAAATGATGTCACTTGAGTCAAGTTTGAAATGGAAGAAAATCTGGGGGTGTGGCATTTGAACAAAGTGAGCTCATTACACCTCTGCAGACCGCTCCTTATCTCTGCTTGAGTCTAGTTGATTGAATCTACATTAGCCGCTATTAGCGTAATGCACTTGAATCATACTGGGTAATGTAGGCACCAGGTTTTTATAGGGTTTTTATATGTTGGTTCTGGCGGAATAAAGAAGACAGTATCTCTATTTGCATCACTAATTGATTCTTTTTTTTTTACTTGCCACCATGAGTCCAACAATGTTGTAGGGCAAAGCTAAATCAGTGGAGTACTTTATTAATGCATACGGTAAACACATTCAATTTGTGTGCTATAACCTGCTTGAATGAATGAACAGATAAATGATTGAAATCATGGTCATGGAGAATGATTATGAATTTTATGCTTTAAGTTTGTGCGCTTTAATTTGAAGATCATATTTTAGGTTTTGAAGTTTAGTTTATAAATAGTAACTATATTCTGTGTCTGCCGCTTTATCTATTTCTCCAAAATAATAGATTGTCAATTTAAATGTGCTAAATTAATTTGTCAAGTCAACTGACATTTCTTTTTCCAGAGTTGTTTTATGACTCATACATGGGGTTTGTTCACCTGCTGTTGGTTTAAAAAAAGCATTCTGTACCTTTTTCCTGTGTGTTGTCATGTGCTTTGTCCTTAATTGTCTTCTTGTGACTATGCTCGTATCTTTTCTGTATGCTTGGAGTGCTGAGAGATACTGTCGTTTTGAATATTCTGAACACTTTTGTCAGACTCGACTCTGACTGGCACCCCACATCAAAGTGTATTATCAAACCTACTGAGTCTTTAGTAGCATATTTTAGATTTACAGAGGGCACATTTTCAATCTTGGTGGGCAAAAAAGCCTGTTTGTGACATTTCCACACGGACCAGATATTTTGTTATAGACTGACAGCCAGTAACTATTCTGACACAGTCACTAACCTTTTGTCGAACATGTACACCCAAATCATGTTTTTGACCTTTTCCTCATTTCACACATTCTGACAGTCATAGCCTCATACTGTCAATAATCTGCTTCATTTGGATAGTTTTGTGTCTTTCTTTGCAAATTAAGCCACACAAAGTATCGCTTCACGTCTGCTTTTTGTTAGGATTTTCTATTTTCTGTTTGATACTCATTGTGCATCAAATGCCCTTCTAGTTTGACTGCTTAGACTTGATTGTGATCACTCATTTGAAAACAAAAGCAGTGAAAATGTGAAAGCTGTTACTGAAATGATACATTGTAGTAAGACAGCAGACACCTTTGAAAAAATATATATTCTTGTCTGTCAGGCAGACCTGTGAGATGATTGTTGAACCTCATCACGGAGAACATTTGTTTACACAAATAAATGCTTCCAAACATACTCGGCGCACAGGCAGCCTCAAGGCGGAGTTGTGGCATTGTGTCTGAGATGAAAGGGGCAAACTCTTTTGCCTCAAGAGAGTCAAACTTGGCCCTCAGTGGGCTGTTCCACTGTAATTAATTCAGTTCTATGTGTCAGTATTTTGGAAAACTCTCCGCATCAAGTGCAAATGGATTTGTGAAACTTTCAAAACTCTATTTATGTGCATCAAGGTTTGTAACTGCTTCCTGAATTTGTACTTTTCCTGTTTTGGCTCTCCCAATGAAAGCAGATTTGTTTGAGTTGCCTTTTACTGCCGCATGCATATCCTTGAATGCCTGGTTTGTGTCCTTCCAGTTTCACATTCAGGCATTCAGGACACTGAAAAACGACGTTACATCTCACAAAAAAAAAGACAAATCGCCTCGGTTTTCATCCTCAAGCTCCAGAACAACATTTCTCTTGCTGGCCATGAAACTGGTAATTTCCTCACACATCTCATAGAATCTCACAGAGTCTAGGCTCTGCCTATCATAGCAAATAAGACTTCTTCATGGTGTCCTTTACACGTTTCTCATGCACCCTTCCAATAACTAAGCTTCAACATCAAATATATATATATATATATATTTTCTATCTTTGTTTAGGTGAGATGTTGCTAGATTTCTTACTTAATGGTCTCCTACCAAGGATTTGAAAGCATGTTGGGGTGCACAGGTGGCACAGAGGAAAAAACACTTGCAGAAACCCAGCCATGTCCACTGGCGGGAAAGTATAATGAGGGATCATGTCTTTGTTGTTTCAACGACGCCTTCCTGTAGGTCATGAGGGAGGGGCAATCTGGGAGATCACATTGACTTGCATGTTATGGCTGCTCACTGGTAGGGGTAAAGAGCGGCTGGTGACACCATGTGTATCAGAGGGTATGTGACTGACTGCACCCTCTCCAGGACAACAGTGGAGTTAGCAGTGGCAAGCACCACTGGGAATTGGCCATACCAAACTGGGAAGCAAAAAGACAGTGGGAGAGGAATTGAATAAAGTGTGTTGTTCGGTGTGACAGCTCTTTCTGTTTTGTGTACACTCTGCAGTTATGTACTATGTGTGGGACAAATACTCCAACTAGACAAGCCAGAATGAACTGACAACACAGATGCATTCCCTGTGTATGCCAAATCAAAATTTGTGATGGCCTGGATTCCACCTGAGCCTCCAGTAGGCTATAACCTGCTGGTATAAAACATTAATTTTATTTTGTATGTCAGGGTAATAAAAATACAATTAAAAATAAGAAGAAATCAGAGTATGTGTACTGACTTTGAGTATAAAATTTGATGAATTAAATCACAATTTATATTGGACTCCCCTCAAAAGATAAAGCTGTCAGTATGTTAATGCCTTAGCCTGATGTGAGTGAGATGCTGGGGTAATCTAATGCGAATGTGTATGTCTTGTTGGCGGGCGAGCAGCCTCCTCTAATAGGCCTGCAGTGTTGATTTTGGCACAGCGGCAGTACAAACATGTTGCTGTGGAAGAGGCTACTTCCACTCTAATGTATTTACTGTCTAATTTGTGTCTCAGTGAGAGACCATATATCCTGTTTAGGGAGTGACACCTCTCCTCCTCCACTTTATGGAGCGGTGCAGGCATTTGATGGGGATTTGAACATGCTGTGCTGATGGATGAGCTTGTCAAGGCAGCCCCATGATGCTCTGCTCCCCACAGAATGCACAGTGCTGGAGAAACTCAATCATATAGAAAGGCATCACTCGAAACATAGTTAATAACTCATGCATAACACCTGCAAATAATCTTCTTAACAGTATATGTTTCACTTGTGGTTTACAGTTTATGGTGGGTTAGGGCTGTCAGCTTTCATACTCTAGTTCAAAACATGACATTTGGTAAAGAAAATGCAAATTTATTGTGTTGTGACAACTTACTTTTTTCAAACTGGTATGTGGTTGGGGCTGTACATTTGTCAACAAGCTGTTTTTAAAAATCACACAGTTTGTTACTCACATTATTCCTTGCCTTCACTAGTCTGCCTCTGCTGCCAGGGTACAATGTTGAACACTGTGCCTCTAATGTCAGAAATTCAGCTCGAGACTGATAGTTTGATTCCCTGAGGCAGAAGTTCTGAATCGCTGACAGGTGTTTCAAAGTGTTCAATTTGTGGATGTTCTAAAACAAATTCTTGAAACATTGTGCTTTAATACATCTCTTTGAGTGACTTTCGGCACTATTTTTGTGCCTCTATTTTTGCTCTTTATTTTTTTTATGTGAATAATTCCAATCAACAGCCTTTCTGAGTGGAGCCCGAAGCTATTCTAAGGGGCTGAATAATTGACAAGAAGTAGCATTTCAATTTATAGCTGCAAACTATTACTGTGCTCATGTATAACTTGTACTGGAGACATTTGAATACATGTTACTTTTGGGGGTGTAATGAGACAGTATAACTGAACGCTGATGTTAATGTTACCTGCATGAGCAGTCAACCTGAGGCTAGCTAGTAACAAAGGTAGTGCACACTGGCTTGTAATTCTTCCCAGCTGACTGCTGTAGCTGAAGCAATAATGTATTGTATTTACAAAGACTTATACTCTTTATAGTGTTGTTAAAGGTGCAGAATGCAGATGGTTGATATACCAACCCTGGGACTGAGGCAAACAATTGCATGCTCTTTGGGGGCTGCAGAAAAAGTTGTCATGTCTAATACTTCCAATTGTTTTCTACCATTGATGGGCAGTAGATACAATTATTGAGCATTCAATACTTTGCACATGAAATAAAAAGTAAGCTGATAATTATGTTTTCACTTAAATTCAAGTACAATGTAAAATATTAATTAAATCACAGCTTAATTAAATCTCATCAATCACAGTGTATCAGATAGTTACAAATTGACTGGCATTGTTTCCATATCACATCATAGACATAGATCAATGTAAACACTGTAAACACATGCAGTAAATGTAAGTGATGATGTGTTTCTCTTCTTTACTTTATTTCTACTACATATGATACAGTTTTCTTACCAGCCTCAATACACTTCAGGGGAAAGATCTATAATATTGTTGTTTGAAGGCTAAACAACTGTGTGTGTGTGTGTGTGTGTGTGTGTGAACAAATGCAGAATATGCAGGCGCTGCATTAGATTGATGCAGGTCATACATATCAGTCACTGCAAAATGTTGCACACATGCAAAAGCCTATTCCATATTCACACAATTTGCTAGAAATCAAAAGTTAGCACACAGAGTCCTAATAATGGTCTGGTTCTGGACCTTGTTCTGATCATGTTCTATATCATGTAACACTGCCATATAGCAGCTTTTGTGTCATTTTTCACAACCATTACACACTTTAGTTTGATTGATTTTAAAGGCATTATTCATAAATTAATTGTAAATTGATATAACAATATGAAAACCTATACATGTAACTATGAAATAACAAAAAAAACATTTAGAAAGATTGAGCCTGCAAATAAAATGTCAGCCAGTGTCTGTATGAAAAGTGATGTATACATGTATACAGACAGACCCCGATGTCTACTAAAGTGCTGACATCTGACAGGTAAATTTGGAAATATTACATGATTCTATCAAACTGTTTATACCCACCTCTATCTCCACTCCTAGTGAACTCAAGTGTGATTTCCTCAGTAAACACAAAAGGCCTTTAAGACAGACAGCAGAGGGAGTGACGGCAGGCATTGTATTTGCTTTTCATATTAAGGAACATTAAAAAATGGGGAGGAAATACACACAATGCTGACTGCTGAAGTCGAATGAGAAATACTCACTCCTGCACACTTACTCCAATCTCCAATTTAAATTAACCATTTGATCCGAAGACATTTCCATCCAGAATGGATGTTTTTTTGGTTCAAAATGTTATAAATTAGTAACAGATATTCAAAATGTTAAAATGACAATAACCACAGTATACTTATTTTGGACAGCACTAGTGATGCAACCACAATCTTCTGCCAGACAACGGTGTCGTCACTGAAAAACGTCTTGTTTCCATTCAGTGATGCTTTTACAGGCGCATCACTCAGTGGTATCTGACAGAGTAGGCGTATTTTCAGGGCAAGTGTTGTTTATAGCAGTAATACACATTTGGAGAAAAAAAACATTTAGATTGTACGACAAATCCAAGACTCACATCCATCAAATCCATAGTGGCACTGATTTCCCCCACTTGCATGAGTTGTCCCAAAAATACATACACAGTATTTCTGTGGCTGTGTGACCCTGAGTGTATGTCTGGGAGAGTTTATGACACTCACAAAAACATTTGCCAGTTTTGCTGACTGCATGTCTTACACTGTCAGCAGTGCATAACGGATTTCCCCATTCAAAACTGCTAATATATACTGTCTACACACACTCCTCTAGCACACTGTAAGGAAAACAAACTCAGGAAACAAGTTTTTGGTTTGGTAGCAGGAGTGACACACCAGGAAAAACATGCTGGTGTTGAATGAGGTTTGGCATATACCAGAAAACCCAGGCAAACTTTCAGATTGATTTATGTCTCCTGACGTGTCCTTTTTCACTGTGGTGTTTTGCTCTTCAGGTGACTAAATAATACAGTATGCAGTTGTCACTCAAATGACAACTCTTTTGGAGACATGTCCTTTGCTGAAACTGTAGAACATGTTTTAAGATGTATCAATGCAATTCATTCATGGTTGCTTTTGGTGTTTTACTGATTACTGGTCAACACTTTATTTATTTATCAACACTATATTTAACTAACAACAAAAGTGTTAAACATGCCTTGTTTTTATCAGTTGCATGGCTGTAATCAAGACAACAAGATGACTATAGTTTTTTCAGTCAAAACTAAAACAAAAATAGTCCTGATTTTAGAAAATAGAAGATGAAGAAGAAAATATAGATGTTTTGGTCTTGCTCACATTTTAAACCACAGTCAGGTACAGGTTGGTCATGTATACACCATTAATGTATACTTAATTAAATGTATGTTTAAATATTCAGTTGCATCTAATTCAGGTTTTATCATTTACTTTATGCCCTCATTGCTTGTATGACTTTGATACATACTATGCAGGCTTATCACATCCACAGTCAAATTCACTTGTCAGTGCCTGATTTTAAAGTGGCGGGGACAGTTGTAAAGTGGAGTGACTCCCCATCAAAGGAGTGCTTCATCTCAACTGTGTGTGAACTTTACAGGACTGAAGCACTCCAAAGAGGAGTAACTCGTTTAGCTGTAGTGCATTCATAGCCACAGAGAGCTGTGTGTATCTGCTTCAAACTCTGGCATGTAAGAAATGGCACCAACCTCTATACCTTTCTTTGAATATTCTGCCTTTCACTTGTATTTAGCCATAAAACAGATTTAACTTAAATTTGGATTAATTAGAGAACTAGACAAACACTATTTCTGAATAAATGCCAGTTATCTGATCACCAGTGACCACTTAAACATTGAAAAATATTTAAAGGCCAAATAAAAGGGCACTAGTCAAAACAAGAAGACATAATCTATGAGCTTATTTATTGGCTGCCGGGTTGGGTATTCCAACAGGGCAGCCAAGCAGAACTGGAAGGACCTCAAAATGTGAAAGCCCTCGAGTGACAACACAGGCAAAAAATAAATAGTGGAATAAGCTAAGACATCTGTTCCACATCTAACTAAAATGAACAGTCAATTTGCAAATTAAGGAAATTGGACAATTCTAAACATGGAGAAAATATTTTGGAGCGCTGTTTTGTTTTCATGTAAAACCCAAAACCCAACCAATGCTCTAGCTAAAAATGTTTTTCTGTGAATTCCAATGTTTTACTCTAAGGCAAACTTTCCACAGCGTGGCATTTGTATGCTTGGATGGAGATGTCAGGATGACAAAATGTAGTGCGTCAGTTTGGAAATCTGACCACATGATTCAAAGTACATCACTCAGTCAAACGACACACCACACAGGATACAGCTAAGGCAAGGATTACCTGCAGGCAGCGAATCTAACACAAAAACAGAACTGCCATGATATGAGGATGTTCTTTTAGCTGAAGATAAGAATAAAGTCTAAAAGGAGTTCTATGCATATCAGATAGGGAATGTGTGACCTTTACAAAAAGTTTTTTTTTAAATTGTTTCTTTATTTACATGTTCTTTTGAGAAAACTTTGAAAACTCACTGAGCTTGGTTTTGCACAGCTATTGTGAACAAGAAAAGTATTGGTAAGTGTTAAATAGTTACTGGAAATAGCATGTGAGATGGTCAATAGCAGTTAGCTTTTATCAAATACAAGTTCACTGTTATCAACACACTGTTTGTCCTTACCAAGAAAACCCACATTTAATTTGGTTTCATAGGTATCTAGGTTTCTGATTTAACATCAATGCC
The DNA here is from genome assembly GCA_036024295.1 of Nannoperca obscura. Lineage (NCBI taxonomy): Eukaryota > Metazoa > Chordata > Actinopteri > Centrarchiformes > Percichthyidae > Nannoperca > Nannoperca obscura. The sequence continues at coordinate 10,722 of JAVQJL010055746.1, forward strand.
TCAATAGGCAGTTTAGTTACTTATGTAGTTTAATAAATGCACTGAGTTTTTCTTTATATCTACAAATCTCCATTTATTTCTACTACAGTATTATGAGTGAGGGGTTGCAACCTATCCCAGCATCCACTGTGCAAAAAGCAGTGAAAATACCCCACCTAATACAAAGTATCAGGAATAGTGTGTTAAAACCAATAAGTCTTAATGTGTCTAAAAAACATAAACAGATGCAGTATTGTGGCAAATAGAAAATCTTTAATGAATATTATTATATATTATAATATATTCAATTTGTATTTTGTATATATTGAATTGTAATTGTATAGTATTCCGTACATAAAGAAATTTACAAACCAGTCACACTTCACTGTTTTACCCTTTTACAATACTGAATGGCCCTCAAGTTTCTTTTCATGTCATTAGCAGCAGGATTTTTCCATAATCTAATTCATAGTTCCCTTAATTATGTCCTCAATCAAGGCATAATTTTGTGTGCGTCACTTCACTTTGCATACCACATTTGTGAAAATTAAAAATTGTTTCAGTCCATTCCTTAAACCACTGAACACAGAATAACAGGATCAGGAAACAACCAGGCCCAGCTTGTCAGTGATTCTGTGTCTCCATTAAAGGATGATGATCTGTTCTATGATTCATGATGGCCATGCAGGAGAGTCATGTAATTGGAGTGTATGAAAAGCGATGGCTCTCTCCACAGGATTTCAGCTCTGTTATTAGAGTAGTTACAATTCCAGTTTCACTTCTTCTTTCCCTTTCTACTTGCACATCATATACACATCAAAGTCATACGCCAGCAGTGCACTGCAGTAATGAATGCCCCACATTCTGCTTAAATTTGATGATGTCCTATTAAAATCTTTTTCTTTAAAAAAAAATAAGTTTTTCTTCATGTTCTAATTTAATTTAGTTTCCAATCATTTAAGGTTATTATAGTGCCAGCGTTAACATTGTATTGCATCGTACTGTATCTCAAGTGAAGACAAAAATGTGGAAGACATGATCTTTTGAAATTAACTAAGGACTGCAAGGCAGTGATGTTTATTTACGTGTAGAAATAAGAGCAAGGAAGGTAGTAAAAAGATATGAGGCGAAACAATGGTAACACTTCTGACAGCAAAAGATAAAGTTCCTGTTTGAACATCTACTCACTGTCAAAATCACCTCATATCTCATCAGCTAGGATTGTGCATTGTCACTTTCTAGTCACTATCACTCCTTACTGCTGTGATTTAATCTTATCTTTATAGGACAGGGCTGTTAATATTCTATATTGTTCTTACTGTGAACAAATACAATGAAAAGACTGAAACAAACATTGGATTGATCCTACTAACAAGTATTGTCACTGTATCAAAGCTTATTCCTCTGCGCCATAGACCACCATTTTGTCCCACATTCACTGTTCTGCTGCCGTAAACAATAATTAGTGCACCACGTGTGTATTCATCCACGGCTGAAAATAGTCCCAAATGAATGCGCTATTTACTCCTGTTTGAGGGAAGTTTGCTAAAAACTACAGTGCCCAACTGTTTTAGGAAATGTAACTATGTCTTCAGTTCTTTAAGCTTTACTTCTTCTGTAGGCTGAGAGCAGCATACAGAGATGGCCAAACATGTTGTTGTCTTTGCTCTTTTCATGGGATTTGTTGTCAATAAACAAATACAAAAATGCCAGCCATATAATTTTAATTCTCCCTCCAGACAAAAATATGTTTTGCTTTTTGTTACACTCGTGTTTAACCTTCCATGTGCAGAATTATGTATGTGCAGAGTTTGTGCAGGCTGTTTTCACATTAATCTGCTGAATGGGAAAAGTTTCTCTGGGCTCACCTTGAGTTTAACATGTCGATTGTACAAGATTTGGAAACATAGCCTGATATGCAACTTACACAAGTGTGTTGTGGAAATGTACAACATCCTGTGCACATACACTGAAAGTGAACTTGAAGTGAAGGAGACATCTTGCATCTAGCAAATCTTTTGAAATGAACAATATTTGCATATTCATGGTTTCTGGATTCTACAATGAGGGAGAAGGAGTCTTAACTTGGTAATTAAACTTTTTTGTGGAAATGCCACATTGGAATCACATTATTATTCTTCAAACATCTCTAGAGGGGGTCTTTAAGTATAAAGAGTATAATTGTGTTATAGAGCATATTGTAAAAATATATAAAAAAGTTTATATTACATAACAATAAAAAGATAAAGTAACAATTAAAGGTCATTACACCTTTCTAGAGGTAATTTTAACAAAGACCTCACAAGCCAACAATTTCTCAATAGTAATTGTCACACAAATCTTTGCTATTACAAAATGTGATGTTACCCATATAACCAACTTGGTACAATGTATTTTAAAAATAAAAGGTTAAATAGAAGGTTAATAGAAGGTTAAACTTCAGCAATTTAAAAACTGAGACATTCATAATACTTCAGATCCAAAATGGAAAAGGACACAAACAGAAAGAGAATAAGTGTGACATGGATGGTTCTGGATTCTGGTTTGGAGAGAATAAGAAGTTCACTTGCAAGTTATAAAAATAATAATAATAATGATAATGTCACATCAGATCAAGTGGAGGGAGTGTGAGACAATACATGTTCCTCACCACAGATGTAGCTGGAAGATAATTAAACTGCCAACAGGGTCATGATGGTGAACCATTATTATGTTATTTTGGCTACCAAGTCTAGGGAAGATATCTCAGGGATTTTAACAGAGGGCTGGAGTCAAGTCATGAAAATGTGGCTCAAGTGATGCTGCATGGAAGTCTGAGGTAGAAAACATAATGACTGCAGAAAGAAGCACAAATTCCTTGACCATAATGACCCTTTAGCTTGAGAGTTAATTGAAAGAGACAAAAAGAGAAGCAAGTAAGTATAAATTGTCAAATCTCCAATGGCTCCACTCACCTTTGTTTAACACCCGCACCCCACCCACCTCACCCCCACATTTTGTTCCTGAAGCTAAATTTTGTTCTCTTTTCTAGAATGTAAAACTTTTGCAATTGGTCCAGTATAATTGTTCTGTTTATTTCAATATCTGAGCTTGAGTTTCTCATGGACCAGTTAGCGTCTAGTCTTCATTTAAAACATGTAGAGAACAGCTTTCAGAGCTGTTCCTTCAGCAATAAACAGATTATCGCCTCATTTTATGGCCCTGTCATTTTCATTTAGAAACAGTCCATGACCCTGGCAGCAGATCTATAATAGGTCTAAGAGTCGTTTGGTATGATCAAGAGGGAGATCAGCAAGTGATCAGTAGTTTGCTTTAACGCTTGTGCTTTACTTCACTCTGATTGCCACTTAAATGCGGAGGGCCTGCGAGTCCCTCTCTTGATTCTGGCATGGGTGCAAAAAAGCTTTACTGACTTTTTCTATCTCATTTAAAGAAACCATATTTAGAAACGCATGATGAGCTGCTGATGCACATGAATTCATTCTGTATTTGCCGGGTGACTTGGCATGTGGGTCCCACAGTATTAGGGGAGTCTATGTACCAGTGCCATATTGTGCAATACAATGCAAGCCGTAATTATATTTTGCAGACTTTCTTGCCTGATGCTGTGTGCAGACGCTGTACTTGCCTTGAACCATTTCTGCAGTCTATGATGGAGCACGTCCATGCATTTTATTTCACTGAATGGCAGCTCCCAAGGTGATAAGGTTGGTGAATAGGGTCATCAAGCCTTGGCTTCAGTGAGGAACCCCTGTCCCCTTTGGAGGGAATTAATGGGATGAAAAGTTGACAGCACACAGGTTTGGAGTTACTAAATGTTGAACCTTATGCTTACCAACAAGACATATTGGTCTTATTCCCCAAGTGACTGCATACAGCAATCTTCACCCACAGGGTGTCTATATACTACTAAAATGCAACAGCATTTAGGTTTTGACAGAAACATAATGCCACATGGATTACATTTTTTATCAACAGAATGAGGAAATGTTTTAATGAATCTGCCAAGCTGCAAAATGCAAAAATGCAAAATGTTCCTACAGAATGTTATTGCAAGATTGCAATACAATATCCGCTGGTAGCAACTAATAGATGCTGTTTTATAGTTATGTTGAGGCAGTCCCAGCACTTGGTTAAGGTTAAGGAAATATTGTGTTTAATGGAAAGTTATAAACTGAGTTAGTTAACTCAAGTTAACCCAGAACCACATTTCTTTTAGTGGTTTTATTGCAGTATCCTAACCATTGCAGAAGTCACAAGGCAAACCCGTCTTCAGTACCAGAGACATCAGTTTCGTATTCCCATTATGTCCTACATGCTTCCTACAGTATGTGTGCAGTACACAAACCTAGTACTTTCATTTGCAATTACGAACCAAGTAAAATATTTCCGATTAAAGAAAAACCTTTGAGTTGCATTTAATGTGCATGAGGTCTCCACACAGATATCTGCTACAGTCAGAATCCTAAAAGCCTTTTCTCAAATGTTAAACAATAATGATAATTCATTAAAAATGTATTTAATAGATTACTGTGTCTAGTGACTACAACATACAATTTGAAATCCAACTATGACATGTCCATGACCATAAATGGAAATTTTTAGTTTAGTTTTGTTACATTGTTCAAATCACGTTTTTATGACAAAATCAATAGCTGGATAATTTCCCTTTGTGTCAAGATCAAGAGTGGATGAAACCATACACTGGATGATTCAAGTACTTGTGGGATTGTTGAGAACCTACCTGACCATCTGAACGACAAGTTACCTGCCACATCACACTTGTTTTAGTGATGTAGCCATGTTCATAGTACATCCAGTTGTTTACTTTTATAAGTAAAAACCTACAAAAGTATCATTCAAATTGTAATAAACCAGAATTATTTTTTAAACCATACAAAGCTGATAACAGTGTAGCTAAGACTATAACATAATTTGTCTGTTAAGTGGCAGCCTTTAAAATAATAATTAACAGAATTGATACAATAACAATAAAATCCATAATTTTCAATGAGCATTTCAAATGATATTGAAATGCTCACTTGTCGTTATTGTCCCAATCTGCCCCATAATAAAAAAAAACAGATATGCACTAACAAAGGTTTAAAAAGGTCTTCCAAATATCATCATCATTGATGACATTAGCATATGACCACAATTCTGTCCTTCAGAAACCAGAACCCCACACAATGTTAGACTACCAGTGTGCAGAGAACAAGTTTCTTTGCTAAACTTCAAACTTTTAAAATATCTCGACCATATTAAAATGTAAAGATCTGATAAAAAATGCTCAGTGTGTGTTTTAGTCACTTAGACCTCATGAAATATTTCCCAGACTGCAATGAAGCGACCAAATGAGGCGAGTGGATGACTTCTTCCAGGCCCGGCCACAGCTCTCACATTAGACAGCCCATCAACAGGCACATTTGCAAAAGGAGGAGAACACTGATGGTGTGATTAGGCTGGAGGTGAATCTCAAGGCCTCAGACAACAGTTCACATCTTGGCATCCAATAGTGTCCAGCTTACTATTACGCTATAGTAGTTTCATGGTAAACATACCTGCGGCAAGTAATTATTTAATTAAATACAAATATAGTAGTAGTAGTAGTAGTAGTAGAAGTAATATTTGTATTCAATCATCATACAAAATACAGTAAATATAAATAATATAAACAGTATAAACAAAAATAACAGTCTGTGTATTAATGAATGAAGCAAAATATTTATATATGCCTAACCTACATTCTTATCTATTTAAGCTATCCTCCAAAAAGATTTAAAAAAACAATCATTCACACTTCTAATCCTCAAGTGAATTACACATTTTTACATGTGTATTGCGTTGTATTGCTCCATAAGAAATACATTCTCCTTTTAATCCATTTTTAGCTTGTTGTACTGTAAATTTACAAATGCTTCTCGAATCATATTATCTCTCCCGTATAGAAAAAAAAACTTTTGTACACAGTCTGGGAGTGACTTTTATTTAGCTTTGAACATTATTTGCATTTTTTGATTGCTTAAATTTCATAACATGAGAATGTATAAACAGTGGATTAGTGTGATCATAATAACCAGCTTTATTAAGAATACGTATTTCCACGTTTTTGTAGTGAAACTATTACATTTATAGTTGACACCCAAAATTCCACACAGGACAACATGTAAGGAAAGATATGAGTGAGCAATTAATTATATACAAGGCCTTAGAATTTCATATATCCCTAGATTTATACAGAATTGCTATAGACTTTGAAGGTTTTTCTTTGATATAGTCAATATGTTGTTTCCATGTTAGTTTATGATCAATCACAACCCCTAGGAATTCTGTCATCACAGTTTTTTTAATTTCTTAAAATGTATATTTCTTTTAAGTTTTAACTCTTAACTTTAAACTAAAATGATTTATTATCAAACCAAGTTTTGAGGATTTCCAACTCCCCTTCAATAACATAAAATAGTTTCTTTACATTTTTCCCAGAGCAAAATAAATTTGTCTTGAAAGTGGAAAGAAGGCCACATGGCAAATCTTTTAATCCTTCACAATCTGGGCTGCAATGTAAACTAGGGACAAAAGGATGGATCAAGCCTGGTCCATCCATCTGGGTTCAAAGATCCAGTACAGCTGTAACCACTAAATCCACAACTTGGGCTTTATATTATGAATGTGGAATGAGGGAATTATGACGAGGAATAAAAAAAAAAGGGAGTTATCTTAGGTCAGGAAAATGATCTTATCTTGTCTTTCAGTGTTAGTAGAGGAGGTACAGTAATATCGTTTATATTGAACTGATTCAGCTATTTGAGTTCCACTCTCACTCAGATTAGGGAATAATACTGAGTATGTCCTCATTACCAAGCAAAGAATGTGTGTTTCTCAGTGAACTCCAACACCCTCTGTCAGCTTTGGTCAATTTTAGTCATGCCTGGTTTGACGTTAGTCCCAAATACATTTTAAATACTTATGGAATCTGACAGAAATGACATAGGATTTTTACAACAACACATATACTGTATGATTACCACACTTACTGTATGATTAGTCACTAATAATGAATAAATAATATTTAAGTAATATTATAATTTAAGACATTTACCAAGTAAAAATGCCAAATGGTCATTTGCTTCTACTTCTTAAAACTGGGGTTTTGCTGCTTTTCTCTTTTTAATAGCATTGTAATATCTTTAAGTATTAGACTGCTGGCAAGACAAAACAAGCCTTTCAAAATGTTTTATGGACTCAATGGTAATTACCTCAAAAAAATTACAGATAAATCTGATGAAAATAATCATTAGTTACAGCCCTAAAACTACCATCATGGCATTTGATATTACCAACGTTGTCATGTAACAGTTGTTAGTGTGACACAATAGTATTCCTCTGTAATTCCTCTGTAATCACGAGGATGTAATTACCAATCACCAGACCGAACCTGGTAATTGTAATGCAGGGTTATAGCACCATTGTCCAATCTTGAGGTCAAAATTTACTTTTTTTTTTTAAAAATTTGCAAAACAAAGAGCCTGAAGACATAAGTGGTTCTTTATACATGACTGTGTTCTCAGTTGTTGAGTGATAAAAGTCAGTTTCAGGATCTAAGAGTGTCTTTCATTCCTTGCTGATATGGATCTTTTATTTAATTTTGCCGGCATCATTTCCATGTGCAAAAGGCAGGTAAGTTTCCTATTGTTTGATAATGCATGGTGCAGTGCAAAAGCTGTCGACAGCACTTTCATACACTAATAACTGAGAGAAGAGAAGAAATGGATGTGAGGCGCCACACATGCCTTTGTCCATTGTACTCACTTTCACTCCCCCACAGGCCCTCAATCGTCTCTGCCATGTGGCACACAAAATGCTGGCTGGAGACAGAAACTAACTGCAGGAGAGCACTTTGATGAGAATCCAAATATTCCTAGAGAGGAATCACTTCTTGTATATTTTCCAAACATCTCTTTTCACGTCGAAATATAATAGGTGATTCTGCATATTGAGAACAAATTGTGTAAAAACATGCAATGTCAAAGTGTTGGTAAGCCACAGATAGAAGCTGTCTTTCAGCCATGGGTGGCACGGCAGTGGCCAGCGTTAACAAGCTTGTGCTGAGAAACGGTGCTGCTTCAGCTGGTCAGGAAACTGATAGGGGACTGACCTCACCTCTGTCATCCACCATAGTTGAAATGCCCCTGAGCAGGGCATTAAACAAGGCATGGAGAAACTGCGGTAGTAGATCTGCTCTGTGGCCAACAAGACAAGGCTGTAGTGTTTGTACCTGGTAGCTCCTAGTTGTGAGTGTGTGTAGCCTATAACTTCCCTCCCAACAGTTATTGCTGTAAATAGGGATGTATTTTTAGTAAACATGCCTTGTTAAATCAGAAATAGGAATTCTAGTTTATTGAACACTGCCACTGCACTGACAGTAGAGTCAGTAAAGTCCCACAGTATCTTAAAAGTGGATGCCCCTCTGCACTCGAGGCGGTACATTTTTCTGTGTATGTAAGGCATAAGCACATGTTTAGTCAGCAGTCTTGTAGATTTGGCATAATAGAAAGTGTCACCATCCCAACATCTTGTGCTCAGCAGGAAGTAACTTGGCTCCCTGGTGCTGGTCTTGTTTAGTTTCTATGTTGGCGTGCAATATAATGAATGATATGCTTGTAGTTTTTCCTCATGAGCTAGTATAAATGGCAAGCATATATTTGTGCAGTGAAATACTTCTACTGAGACTGTGTGGGAGGAAGAAACAGAGAGAGGAAGGGGAGATAGGGTAATTGTTTGAGAGCTTGTTATATCATCACAGAGTAATAATTGCTGTAATTAGTGAGAATATACATCCATCTCCTTCAGATTGGCTCATGGAAACGGGGATAAATTTGACAAGAGGGCAAACAGATTGTTTTGTTGCAAAGATTACTTAGAGTTTAAAATCATATCAGATGTGGGGCAAATCTCCTCTGTATTCAAGCAGTCAGTGATAAGAGTCTCTGGCGATCCATAATGTTTGTCTGCAGTAATTAACTCAAGGTGAAGATTATGGGAGATTTCTTCTCTAGTGTGTACACATCATGCAGAATTCATACTCTGACCTAAGCCCAAAACAATGAGCCTCATTTAAAGCTTCTGCTCCAGCTGATGGAGAATGGGCTTGACAGCGATCAAAACTACACACTAATCTACCCAGCTGGCATTTGTCATTGATATGTATTTATGGCAACCGCACCATGCATTTTAATGCATTTTTATATTATAAGCAATAGCAAAAAAGGAAATATTTTCAATGTTATTGCAAGATCCAGGTTGACAGAAGGAGTCCATAACACTGACTGCCAATATTTAGGTAATCATACTATGTTAAGGTGTCATGGCTGTCACATCTTCACACAAATATGTCTGTATGTTGGCACAACTGCAGAATTCCCTTTGCTTTGTTTGCTTTGGTTGAATAGACGTATACAAAAGTAGATGAAAAAACACCCATGCAGTTCACAGTTTAGTGTGTTTTAGTACCTGTGAATGTCAACAAAATCAACATAGCATTTGCATTTAAACAACAAACCAAACACACGAAAAAAATCCTCTACAGACAGAAAAGTAATTTGTATGTATTTTATATGGTATTATAGTATAATTAAAAACAAAGTTACACTGTAATACAAAGAAAATTGTGCATTAGATTTTCATATATTTCTACATGTGCTCAAATAAATGGAACCAAAGTGAGTTAGTGCCTATACTAGTTTTTAGAGATACATGATAGAGGAGGAGTTTAATCTTTGTGGGGGGATTTGGGGCCCAAAAAAATAAATAAATTGGCTTGTGGGTCAACTAAAGGCTATGATCTTTAATTGAGCAGTTAATTAACCAATTCACACAGACGATGTAGGTTAAAGCTGCTAACCTTAATTGTTTTTTTTTAGCTCTGTTTTGCATTGATCTAACATCCCATAATACAAAAATCTAATATATATTATTACCACTGTAATTTATCTTTGCATTACTTTGAATATTTTATTTAGTCTGATGTTTTTCAAGTGAATAAATTAGCTTTCGCATCAGACAATACTGTATACATTACACACATATATTTACATATATTTCTGGTCAACATTTTATCCACTTTACTGCCATAAAAAAACAGATATGTGTTTGGGATGATGAGAAATAAATGTCATTATACTGTCAGGGTAAACTAATATTAAGAGGGCTTTTGTTTTCTTTGGAAGAGTTGACTATTGTGCCGATTGCATCCTTAGCCATCTGTGCAAGGGAATCTCTCTTTGCTTCTTCTCTTATTGTCCTTATGTGTTAAGGGGTTTGGGGGAGTTGTCCCTGTCTCCTTAGAGTGCATGGCCTGGGTGGGGAACTGTTGCTTATGGGGGCCTATAAATCCTGAGGAGACATTGTGATATAGAAATAATCTTGACTATTATAAAAAGCTTTTGATGTTAATGGTGCTGCACTGTGAGAGGTGTACTCAATGCAGAAATACCGTGGTGCTGTTGGCTTTGCATGAATGACACTTGAATTTAAATATGTAGAGCCAAGTTCTTTTACGATTACACATTAGCAGCTTCAAGAACAATTGCAAGCTGTATGTGCCACTTTCCAGTTAATTCATTATACATCCATCACCCATCTTACAGAAGCCACCTCTTGTGCTCTCTGAGCACTGCCCAAGCCAGAGAAAGGGTCTGACTGTAGAAGCTCCTGCTATTAACAGAATTAACTCCAGCCAGGAGCACAGCTTAGGGAGAACACACCAATTCCATTATCTCAGCTGGACGGAGGCCATTCTCTCTCTCTGTCGCTCTGCAGCCAAAGTGCTCCAAGCATGGAGCCCACCAAACCGATTGTACAGAGACACAACATGCACCAACTCTCAAATGCACTCTATCAAAGCCTTTCTGCTTGAAATATTCATCTAGCTGGGAAACCACATTTGAATCTTTTGAAAAAAATAAAAAGGTACAAATATTTAATTCGTTTTTCCTTTTACCAAGTGAGTTAAGTGAACTATAGTCAACCCAGGAATATTTGGTACACTTTAGTTTACATACTGTGTACCCTTGCCCAGAACATTTTAAAACTTTTTTTTTTTCTCAGCTGTCCTTATTGTTGGATAGTGATGTGTCAATCATGAGCACACTGTTGACTGCACTACTAGTTGAACTAGAACTGATATGGACTAGTTGTAATGAGTCGTCTCAGTGAGTCTTTTAGGCTGTGCCTGTGCATTGTGCAACAATAATATTCGATATCAGCAAACCTACTTGGCATAAATTTGTAACAAAAACCTACTTTACACTTTGCCTCTCCACTGTGTTCTGCACCCTGCTCAGTGAGCATGCCACAAGGAACTTCCTACAAGGAACAATGATATAATCAATAAGAGCAGTTCCAAGATAAGTTTTCTTCCAGTATTATTCAGCCTTATGAATATTAAAGTAGAAAAACACTGCGCTCAAAGCAATTTCACTTTTCTCTTGAACACAATGAGGGGGCAGGGTTTGTTTTTGCGCTTCATCATCAATTTGTCTGTTACACAGTCACAATACAGAAGGAAGACGCATGTACTGAAGAGTGTAATTACTTTGATCACGACTTTAGAAAAATTGTGCAGTGCATAGCATAAGGTAATTCCTAATGAAGATGGTTATAATTGACTGTGTTCAGTGTCTTCCAGTGTTTGTTGGAGGTGGTTGGGTTAATTTAATTGTACTGCAATTCAAGTGAGACTTGAAGAAATGTTTTAATTCAAAGAAAATAAAAAGAAATAAAGCAGAAAAGCATTTTCAAAAATGTGTTCTTTTGTCTGGGGTGAGGAAAAAGCTGCTAACTTAAGCTGCCAACAAATTCATTTTGTTAAGAAATTAGTTAAAATATCTGACCAGCTGTTTATGAAATCCATGGCAAGTGAAGAATTAATGCTTTTTGCCTTCACACTGCATGTGTTCATAAAACACATGCCGAACATTCCCAAAAATATTCCTCAAGAATGAGAAAGGGGTCTGTGAACTATGAACTATTACAATATTCTCTTTATTGTGTAAAGAAAACACTATTTGTTGTCTAAGGTAGAATTGGTTCATACCACCTTAGTTAATCTATTTCCTGTTTTCTTTATGACAATTGACAAAGTGTTAAACAGCAAATGTATCCTTGCTCCCAGTCATGTATCTAAGTTCATGCAGCTCTTACAGTGCAGTAGAAGTTAATGGTTGACACGAGCTGCTCATACTTTCTTTAACTTGTGTTTATTCACTTTAGGTTATTACTAATTCCCAAGTTATCAGTTCATGATGGCCAGTAAAAAAATATAGATATCATATCTGTTAATTAAATCTGTAAATCATATCTGTCATATCTGATAAAAGACAATATTTTGTAATATTGCCAGTAAATAGTTTGTCTTACTGATGCAAGTGTGCACTCTACGCCGACAACAGCTTTTAAAATACCCACTACAGTTGTTTAAAAACTACCATTCATTGTGATTTAATGAAGCCTATAGTTGCACTTATCTTTTGAAGGTGATAAATTTTATGAAGCAGCCTGTCTGGATGTCAAACATCAACATATCTGTTACATGCCTCTGGCAGAATAGAGTATTATCTTATACATTCTGCATTTTATAAATATAGATGGAAATGTCACATTTTAAAGTAAAGTAGACCCATTCTGTTGAGAGCAGCTAATGCGAAGGTTTATGGACTCTGCTGCAGTGTTTCACCTATGTTTTTGGTTGCTAATGGAACCCACCACCCGCCCACCTTTAAAGGTAAGCTATTAATCAGCCAAAGAGCTTACTTTTGCACTATATATAAACAGCCCATTGTGTCCTTACAGGCACACAACAGGCCATTAGCATGCTTTGATAAGTAATATTTATGGTCAATTTTAATGTTCGATTCATAGCAAATATAGACTTGTTTGCTTTTCCTCCTGGCGATTGTTAAAACAGGATCAGATGGAGTTAGAAAAAATGATAGAAGGATTGCCCGCAGGCAAGGCAGGGAGAAAGGGGAGAAGACCAGGTGAGGAATACAAATCTAGGCTATAATAAAGTATTATCACATATAGCATGTCATTAGTATTTTTTTTTTATTACACAAATTTGCCTCCTGGCTGAATAGGCTTTTCAAGGAAATGTTTGTGTTGTTGCCTTTCTTAACATGGCTTCCTGCAACCATTAACCATTTGCAGAAAACACAATCCTCTTGGTGTACAGTGGCAAAGCAGGAGAAACATTGGAAATGTTGCTGTTGCACTGTGACTTGTTTACAATATCCTGTAATAAGACACAAATTTCTTACCATTTGTTTGACACATAGCAACTGTTGTTCTTTCCACCGTGGAAGGGAAAATTAGCATGCTGGAGGATTCTGTGAAGAAAAAAAAACAAAAAAACAACCTCCATTCCTCCTAAGCACAAAAACAGAACAAATTTATGTCTTCGTATTTTTCAACGCCGACATCTAAGATAGCAGCAGACACAACAAGAGCCAGGCAACAAGAGGAAAGAACAGCTAAGACTACACACTGTGAACTACATTGTTATTTCATACAGCACACTCCTGTGACATTTTCTGCAACATACATGGGTAATTCATAGCAGGAGCGAGATCAAAACAATGAAATAAATTGTCTGAGAATCATTTTGAGGTTGTCAATACAGGCATCCCTGGGGAGGTAGAGGAAGACACGGAGAGGGGAAAAAGAGAGAGCATTACAGAGAAGGTAAGTGACCCTGGTAGCTTATAATATCAAATAGAGCATGTCATTGGTGTTTCAACATTATCTTCTGCAACTTCCTCCCCCAGGCTATATATTGTGAGTGACAGAAAATGTTGTTAGTGATGCAGTCTGATGACAAAATGTTTCACTTGCAAATAATTCATATTTGGAAGTGGACGTGTGTATCCACAAAAACATTGTCTTTTATTGTTATTTATTTAATATTGTATTAAATGTATTGACAATCTAATGTTCACCAATGGGCATTTGCTTATCTGATTTCAACTCATTTTGGTCTATTTGAAACCACTGTGCCTAATATGCAATCACAGTAAATGGTAATAGAAATTTTGTAAGTGACAGCAAAACGAAAAGTGTATTTAATGAGGCATACCCTGCAGTGATTCTCAATGGCCGACAGTCTGCACGCTGCAATTCTCCCTTAACTGTTTCAAAATCAATAAAATTGGGTGGTAGTTGTTCACTGTGGTGAAAACCTGCTTTGCCATGGGTTTTAAAGGATTCCCAGTTTAAGAATTTAAACTGTAAAATTAGTTACTGTTAAAACGTTGCCTGTCTGTAAAACTGAATATGTATATAGAAAATAGATTTAAGAGTAGAAAAGGCATTGGTTTAAGAATATATCTTCCTGATATCTGTGGCAAGTGTGGGAATGAGGTATTCATTGTACTTTCACTTTAATTTTACAATGAATGTCTGAAGACACAAGTCTACTGAATGTACCCTCTTTACTTTGTGTATTGATTGATGATGATGATGAAAGTTGCTTTTTCTTTGAAACCCCAGTGACTGGAATTAGAGTGGGAAGATGATTCTTTTAATTCTTGCAAGCTGTCTAACTGCAGAGAATACACTCAGGGCCGGTTCATTTGATTTATGATTAATTCTCGTGAATGTGGCTGATCAACCACAGTATTTTGGGGAGCAGCCAGACAGAATTGAAGTCATTCCCAAAGGTTGGCAGAAAATAATTGTGTTAGGCATGACCACTCACTTTGTGTTAGCAAACACGTCGGCACACTTAGGTCTTTATAGAGTAGGCTATAACACAACCACCGGACATTGATCTATTTGCAACTCCAGCTCAGTTGAGCTGAGCCATCCAATTTTATATATGATTTAGTGATTTATACCTAGAGAGGCAATATAATGTCAGTCAAAAGTGACATGGATGTTTCATACTGTTATTACAATTACAGGGTATTGTAATATTCAAATGTTATGTTGTTAATAAAATGTTAATAATTCAAACGTATTACATTTGATTACTTTTTGATTACTTTAACAAATGTTTTAAACTGGGCAATAAAGCTGAAAAGTCCTAAAATATACATTTAAACCAGGCAGTGTAAACCTCCCAACAGTTCTTAACACAGATTACTGTCTCCCCCAGTGTAGCCTGACATATTCATGTAGTTATTATTATGAAATAAAGTGATATTCTATATAGAATACG